>JWHW01038159.1:51473-66490 GCA_000931545.1 Papilio glaucus | reverse complement strand
GTCTTTCGACGTCGTTATCTCATCGTAAATCATTCTTTGATGTTGAGATTAAAAGTAGATCAAAGAATTCGTTTTAATATTGGAGTATTTCTCTTGCAACTTAATTAGCATTCATGTAAGGAGGTGACTTAAACATAATTCAATTCAAATTAAATACTGGCTGTACGACTAGGTCTGTAGTTGGAAAAGTAAAAATTTATTATAAACTTAATTACTAATTTTTGTCATTAAAATTAAGTTAATAATTAATTTGGTATTATTTTTATTTATGGAAGGAATTACGAATTACTTTTCCGTGCCAAATGGAAATTCGTGATCTCTGCCTACACTTCTGAGTATGGGGCCTGCGTGAGTTATGTTAAAACCTTAAAAGCAATAGCTACAATTCATTATAAATTATTCGTAATTAAGATTTTGTTAAAATTATACAATTCGCACATTACAGGGGATTATATTTCCAACATTTTACAAAGAGAAAATCTGCGTTAAAGTGATCTCGAATTAAATGAATTAACTTAAAAATTAATGACATAAGTGAGATTAATCTTAAATATACGAGATTGTGAATAATTTAAATGATCGGACAAAATGTAGAGCCGAAATAAAAGTAAATCAAAGACAGATGGATTTAAGCAATTTTATTTATTAGGATTAAAGATGTCCAAATTATTTGATTGTTAGATTATCTATACTAATATTATAAAGAGGAAAGAGTTGAATGTTTTTTTTGTTTGCATTGAATAAGCTCCGAAACTACTGAACCGATTTGAAAAATTCTTTCACTGTTGGGAAGCTACACTATCTCCGGGTGACATAGGCTATATTTTAGATTTATAATAGGGCGAAGTCGGGGCGGATCTCTAGTTATAAATAACATGAAAATAAAATTGAACATTGCTTATTGTGTTGTTGCGTAAAATTATTTTATTTATTAATTTAACATATATACATAAATACTTAGACGCACATTTTGTAATGATTTGACTTGCGTTAGTGTCGTAATTCCGCGCTGTAGGGCAGAGGGCGTCCACATCGCCATAGTCGTGCGCCGCCATCTTGGTCCGCCTTGGGCTACGCGTTGTATCCCGGGCCAAGTCAACTAGATTATCTTCATATCCATCGCCACTGATCGCCGCCATGAAATCCATGAAACAATTCACTAAGCCGTAGACAATCTTTCTAGATAATTCCAAACAGAGACCGTAATAAGGATTATTCGAGCCAGAATTTATTTTTAGGTATCCTAGAATTTGTATATAGTATTTGTATATTATATAGACCGATTTTAAAGACTCTTTACCATAAGATTGTTACATTATCTTTGAATAACATAGGATATATTTATTACTAGAAAAAAATATGGGAAATTACAAAAAAAAATCAGCGAGTAAAATAACGAACCCGTGCGAAGCCGCTTGCAACAGCTAGTCTGATTAATAATTTGAATAACAATAATAAATTTTCACATTAGCCCGTTATCTGTAACCGTGTAATCGTCACAACATAACTTCCCTTGAATATTTTACCAAAGCAAAGGGGTTGTTAAGTTGTAAGAACGCTTTGTAGTTAAGTCTCTAAAGTTATATCAAAGCTTGAACGCAACTGAGCGTAATAATCGAAGCATCTCACATAATTTAAAAGCAAATTATTTACTGGTTCCGAATTCTACCGAACTCTAGAATTACTTACTAACTATTTAAATGTTTTGATTTTCCACTTTAATGTATGCTTAATATGTCACGTCTTATTTATTTAATACAAACAGCTGCTCATGTGTGATCTTATAACGACGAAGTGCCAATATGTTAATAGTATTGTGTACCTACCTACGTAACATGAATTCTAATTCGCTTAAGATCCATCATACGAGTATTCTCGTGGCTTAGAACAAGCTTAGTCTGAACTAGAGAGGTTCTTAATAATGTTAACCTTTTCTTATGCAAATCATATGTATTTTTAAGAAAAACCTAATTTAATCCTATTATTAAATCTATCTATCTATCCGCGAAGGTTTGTAGCCAAATAAAATCTAAAAATGAATTAAATTGTTTTTCGATTTTAATGAAACTTTTTGCACAACGTTTTAAAAAGACGTCATCAAAATATTGATATTCTTATACAGGCTTTTAAGAATTATGTGAAAACGAAGGCGTGTGATATTTGGCATATTTTTTTACAAAAAACGTGTTGTAAGTATATGAACTTAAATAAAAGAAAACATTTATATTACGTACTACATTTCAAACATGACCTCATATGACATTTTGCATTAGCTAATTCACCATATAAAACTGACATTATAATTTGTAAAAGGTGATTTAACGATAAAGATACATTAAAAGCTACTCGCAGGCATCTGTGAGTATGGTATGGAATATGTTACGAATAGACTAAATGAACTAAAATAATCATATATGGCGTACATTAAAGATATATAGAGCCTAGAGACTTGCAATTTTGCATAGAAATTTCTGTTATGACTTCGGTGAGGTCTAAAAAAGGATTTTCCTAAATTCATTCCTTCATAAATGTCTAAAGTAGGCGATGAAATTTTGTATGAAGAAACTACCCGTGCGAAGCCGGGGCGGGTCGCTAAAATCAAAAAAACATCAAAATCATCAGTCTCATATCTGTTCTTTACTGTATCACTTACATGTGTTTTTTTTTACTTTTTTAATAGTATAAATTGCATGGATTATCATTATTTATGTTCATTAATTAATGAACGAATAACACGATAATTATTGGCTTAAGTTAATGAAGATGTATACGATCTGATACTGTTGTACGCTTTTTGCTGCGTATTTATTTTCAACTTGCCCAGTTCCGCTGAACGCAACGGGAAATTATAATTTGTAATTACGGGGAGACTTTGTTAATTTGATCTCGTCAACATGTAAGTCATAATATGGTTGATTGTCCGCATCATTAGTAACTTATATGTAACAATAGTAGTCAACCAATCGCAAGAGAATTTGTGGCTCAAGAAGGACGTTAAGACTAAAATTGAGAAAAGTACGCTTCGGTTCTCACTTTCAAAGGATAATAAAATTTATTGTACTTACCTTGGTAATTATTAAATTATTGTACTTACCTTTGCTTATTACTTGAATAACCTCCTTCAATGACTATTCCGTTGGTCCATTCATTACGGGACACCTGTATATAACCAATCATCATAAGCATTTTAATAGTTTAAATTTCATCATTTACAAATCGAAAAACTATCTAGTGTAGATATTATATTGAAAAGTTCTCGTAATTTTTAATCCGATTGCAGACAATGTCTTGAATATGAATGGAATGAAATTACCATCAGGAACTCGAAACCGATCTATATAACAGTATGTAATTACTGCAACTATCTTAGGGGAGCTCTAAGATGTCGCCACAAAACCTAATGAGTATTTTTTTTATTTTCTCTAATTCCATTGACAAGGCAAGGCGCGTTTGATATTCGGCCAACTCGGAGCCACACAAAAAATAATTGCTTCCCTAATTGCTTCTAACATGTTGCTTTTTCCCTTTTGAATTTAGTAAAGGTTCTAATTACTTAGCACATCAATCTTAATTCGCTTTATCTTTGACTGACCATAATCCCTGCCCGTTTTAACTTAGCATTTTCTGATAAAAGAGAATCCGTTTCCTCTTTATTGGCTTACCTTTGGGCGTTTTAGCAAAATTAGTAAACCATTACATTTGTAATATATTGATGACTAGCAGTTGCCCTCGAATTCGTCCTCATTTCAAATTTTGACGTTAAAAGAATTTCTCTCTCTCTTACGATTTTCAATATAAACATTTTATGCATTATTTTTGACTCAACAGTTTTAACAGTTTCGATTTTCCACACAACAGTAGAATCACCATTACTACAGCTCAGTTGAAGACTGAATTTTTGGAAATTCCATAATTTTCCACAATGCGCTTCCACATTTTAAAACGAAGCCTTATTTCAAATTCATGCTCCAATTTTCAGCTGTGCGTTGTTAGGTCAGTCTGGTTCATCTTTTATAATATACTAGTGACTCGCCCCGGCATCGCTCAGGTAGGAAGCACTAATTATTAATAACAAACTTCACAGGAACACCCGCTAGGTGGATGTCGTGTCCTGAATTTTTTTTTAGATAGATAAAATTTACACAAAGTATGATGAATTTATTAAAACAAATAGAATTAATGAAGAGTAAACCGGATATATAATATTTTTTCGTGACCAAAAGTGCTTTAGTGACTGACAAGAATAAAGGATGCCCACAGAGCGTATTGATATCCGATGACTGAACAGAAAGAAGGAATTAGAATATTATATGGGAAGCTATGAACGGCATATATCTATATTTTCATCTCAAATTCTTAATGCTTTAAAATAGCGTTCCTTGTCACCAGACAAGTTGTTAAGTTGGACCAAATAAGTTCAGTTCGGAACAGGAATAAAATGGCGACTTCAATTTAAAAAATATATTCCTTCACAAATTCGCGTCGAGGCGAATGTCAATTTTGTGAAGACGGTAGCGACACTGCCGAACGGACAGGAAAACCATCCCACATTAATAAGTTTCTCGATCAATAATGTAACAATGGATAAATCTGTGGTTTTGTGTGAGGGACGTTTTCTATTAGAGACAATAAAGCTTTCATTCAATTTCCCCTCAAACAAATTAATCACCTTCCGGAAAATAGAGAACTCTATTATACTTGTAAAAGGTTATTTACTTTACAAAGATAAAGATAAATGCGAATTCGAACTTGACCCAGAGGGCATTGGTAGGAATTACGAATTTCAATTCTGGGGAAACTTGGTACTTTCCTTCCTTAAAACCGAAGCTGCCACCTAGACGCCTCTTGCAACAGGCAAAAGCTAAAAATCAACATTATTTGAGACTTTTACAGTGGTAATGGCTTAGTAGTTTGTCATATTAATTATGATTCCAATGTCGATCGATATTTATTTAAAACCATAATTATTTAAAAACTTCTAGTGTAGTATTGCTTTACAATGGTTTATATATACGTCATAACTAGCAACCACGACGTTTGTGTATGTGGAGACGAACGTAAAAGCGCCTAATATTTTTACTTTTAAAATACTGGTGAACCGTCCTTTTCGTCTTATTCCTTATCTATTTAATTCATTATGAAGCTGAAGAATTTCTTTGAACGCGCTAATCTTGGGAACTACGAATCGAATTTGAAAAATTATTTTTGCTTTTGACAACCCAATTATTAGGGAAGGTTGCAAGCTATTTAATTTCACTCTACGGCCATTGGGATACGGGAAAAAAGGAAAATACCGTATCAAAATGTGACTTAATGTCTAATTCTTTGGAAATATTTTATCTGATATCGTTTAAAATAAATGGCGCGATGAAAATGACACCAAGGGGCACAGCTAGTAAAATGTAAAAAGCTGCCAGCGTCAAAAGTTTATTTGAAATTTTACACATAAAGAGTGTGCGAAGCGTTATATAATAATGTTGATGAAAGCACAATAAACATTATATTTCTCATATAAACCTCGTCCATAACAGTTTTAGTACTCGTATGTAGAGAGTATGATACAAAGTGAATATTATTTTATTTCATCAAGCTGTACGCTCGAGTCCAGTCCACGAAATAACCGTGACTCATTTGTTTTTCCTTAATTCAGATTTTCCATCGCGTGGGTAGACAGGATGTTTACTATCGTATTAGATCTTCCTTTCACCTAGTTTGTGATAAACATGTATAAAAATACTAGCTGTTGCTTTGTCTTTGTCCGCATCATATTCATTTGTGTTTAGTAGCTGATTATAAATTTTGTCGTCAGTAGCTTAAACAGTATCGTATATTATATAGACATTAATTCAACCCTTATCTCACCTCCTTCTCGACATTTTAAAATGAAAATTTTGAATATAATTAATTTAATTTGTACTGATAAGCGAAATATAAATTTTGACATCAGTTTCGATTTTACATACAACGCATTTCACCCTTTTATTCCATTCAATATTCAGATTCAATATCCAAAAATCCTTTCCTTAATGCTGGTTCTCTGTGTATGGCGGTACACTAACACAATTCTTCGTCTTCGTTTTCCTCAGTTAAAAAAGTACAAAGATTTTTTATGAGTGAAACTTGCTGTTCGCGTACTATGTCCGCGCGAATTTCAACATCACACCTTAATATATGATGCTCTAATATCATTTTTTTAATAAAAAATAGCTTCATAATAGTGAAAAAATATTAAAACGGTTCCAAAAGTTTTAAAGTTCACCCATTATAAACAAAAAAATGATTCCTCATTTATTATATTAATATTATGTCTTCTCTGTGAATCTAAATCATATATTTTTTTTGTTTCAGGTTAACTACGAGATTGACAAAAGATGATGAAATTTTTTTGATATTTCATAACTGTATTTGATACAATCCTACCCCCAAGTGTTTGTGAAATATCACTTCAGTGTAAATAACTAATTTTTTCCTCACACATACCGCATTCATTAATTTCGTAATCAGTATCGTTAAAGTGTAAAGTAAAATGACGGTGTAACCAATTGCGTCAGATCATTGAGCCTTGCTATAAACAATAGATCGATTAGTATATAAAGAAGGAGGTCGTAATGTCGTCGCGTACAGGACAGCGGGGGACCTCCGTGGCGACCAGCCAGCGGAAGTACCGCTCTCGCTCCGCCCCGCGGTATGACATGGAAAAGAAAGCAAAGAAGAAGGATCTGCGCACGTCTGGGACCAACAGCCTCGTCTCTATACCCAACAGCATGAAACTTATCATGCTCAATAGTGGCCTCATCTCCTTTGGTACGTATATAAAATGTTTATTCTTAATTTAAAATGCATTCTTGTTATCTATGTATGTATATATTATAGACTTTACTAACAACATTGAGGATGTTGGGCGAATGCCTCACCAATTTTTTATTGAGGCAAATGTTTAACAGAGAGCCTCCGCACTTGGCTAATGCCTAGAGGTAATTCTAGTATCATAGTATGTAGTATAGATCATAGTATAGATAAATAAATATAACAGATCATGGAGTCGTGAATTATTAAAATTCAACAATTCAATCTCTTGCCGCTAGGTACAGTGGTCATTATATAAATGTATATTTGATCTGTAGTATTTAATTTTTAATAAATGGAATCGGATCACATTACGTATTTAAAATCTGCAGACTTAAAAAAGCCGCGTGCCAGATCTAGACAGAATTTTCCATTACGCTGCACCGCGGCCGAACGTCACTGGAACTTATTTGCTTTGATAAAGAAACAAGAATAACAACTAAGATGGAATGTTCGAGAAATTTCAAAATGACTGACGCAGACGTCTTTGCCATAAATAGTTCTTTAGTCCGTATCGTTTCGGATATACACAATGATATACAAAAATGTAGCTGACAAATGTCATTAGCGATCAAAACCCCGTCACATTGTCTACTTATAACATATCTTTAGTATAGAATATTATATATACACAATGATATTCTATACCATACATAATATGTTATACTCATACAAAATCACAGGTCAAAAGAGATGTCCTCTTTTTTTTATTATTTTTAATTTTTACTTAAGAGTAAAACTTAAAAGCGCCTTAATTGGGGCGTTTTCGAGTCTTTACTTTTCGACTGCTAATGGCATAATTATCTGCTATTTTTCGTATTATAAATAAAATTAATAAATAAATAAGCAATCGAGCCCGAAACCCAGAGGGGTAGGCAGAAACGGACGGACGGATACGGATTTACATTTGGCGCGATCCTGGCACACCTCTCTCGCTTCTTATACACAATACATACATACAAATGAACCGAATATACAGAAAGTGATAAAGATGTGCGGCATTTTTTAAATTAATTTACACTTTATGATGCAATACATTTTCAACTAAAACAAATAGAAGATACCTAACTGCAAAAAAAAACTGAACAAAGAAAACTGAAGTGTTTACGTGTACGCTATCTGGAAAGTTCGAGAAGTATTGAGGTGGGTACTTGTGTACGCTATCAAAGAAATAAATCTGCTTTCGGCGTGAGTCGAGTTCACAGCACTGGAATAGCCCTCTAAGACTGCTCGCTCTGTCGAGGTCAAGAATTCTTAGTTAAGTAAAGGCAATTGATATGAATTTACGATTGCAGATAATAAAAAGTATTTTATAACGAATTAGTTTATATACGATATAAGTTGGTAAAATACGTGAAAAGCGGAATAAATGCAGCTTGAATGAAATGGCGACAGACCACTGGAATTACTTGTGATCCACGAATGCCCCTTAAGCCTAAGGGACAGATCAGAAGTGATTATGGATTTCCGTTTGGCGCGATCCTGGCATACCTCTCCCTACATTCATACATCAATTGAAGAATTATGTTATTTTACTCTGTTTTTCCATTTAGCCATTAGTCGAATTAAAAATTAGACTATAGACTCTACAAGTTGAAGATAACGTAAAATGTGTCAAGTATGATGCGGCATTAATAATAAAACAATAAACCACTTTTGCCTTCAAAATATTCCGCGTAGTTAAATAATTAAATGTGAAGAGTATTTCATTTGAACGCTACGTCAACATTTTATCTTTTTGAAAAACAAACATGAATGGAACTCAATGTTTTTTTTTTATTTTGAAAATTTTCTCTTCGATTCATTTGGTCGCGTCTTCAGCTGAAGCGCTATTGACCTTGTGTTAATAGGAAATATAGATTATTTAAAAAGCATTATATTTCAAAATGAATTCGGTAACTGTATTACAAGTTTTTTTTTTATTTATCTAGAAAACAAACAGTCAATTAAATACATAGTATTAAAAATAATATTATTATTCCATGTAGACTTGGAGTTCCATTAATTTGTTAAATACGTAAAAGACAATAAAAAAGGAAAATATAAACTTACTAGTGCGAGCCGGACTCGCGTACAAAGGGTTCCGTACCTATAAAAAATTACCCCACATTAATTAATTAACTATTATTATAGGAGCCAACAACAAACGTAATATTTATTTTATTCTGTTTTTTTAGTCATTGTCGTTATAGAGGCAATAGAAATAAATCATCTGTGAACATTTCAACTGCATATTTATCACAGTTCATGAGATACAGGCTGGTGACAGATTATTAGAACTAAACACTGTTTTACACAAAGGAATCAAGATAAAATATTTAGTGCGAGAGCTGTGCTTGGGTATTTTCAAACTTAATCTGCCCCAAGATGTAATGGAAGTTCAAATCGGTATTTAAGATTTTATTAAGGAATATTCGATCAAAATAAGTTGGTCTGTCAGCAAGAGTTGTAAGGTTTGGAGGGCTATGATGTGTCTTCACTGTTAATACGGTATTCAAGACATTTAATCGTTTATCGATGTGTCTTTTATATTATATCTTTTTAGAAGAGGCATCTATAAAAACGTTTAAGCGTAAAAATAGTACCACTACTCTAACTCTAACGTAGGCAGAGTGTAGTGATACCCTTGTGTTTGCGCAGGCATTTGATTACGCCGTGTGAATCTACATTTTAATTTTGAAATTTTTAATGAAACGGTAAAACATAATGAAAGGGCAAGGGTTAATGTTTTCCGATTTTAATTAACGTGGGCCTGTCTTCTTTGCGCTCATAAGAGAATATTTATAACAAATTCTTAATGGATTTAATGACGGGTCGTGGTTACACACTTTGAACGTAAGTGAGTTTTTATATATGTTTGTACTCCTGACAAGGGCACAGACTTTTGAGGAGGTCAAAAGGAGGTAACTCATGGGATTTTTTATACGAGGTGTGATACATATGATATTGGTACAAATTGAAAATCTTCCACGTATTCCCTAATTTATAAATACAAACGCTTAAACTAAACTACTTCTCTAAAAACTGCGAAAAACTTCCGGTGGCCAACTAAAAACTAGATTGCCATGCTAGAATGCGATTTCTCGGAACGCATCGGTGCGCCTACAAAAGATAGTTTAAGGCCTGTTAGTACACTTTAGTGAATGTCCTAAGTATTGATTCACTCATTCATATCCTGGTTCCAAATAAAAAATAATAATTACAGTGGAGAAAAGCTTTCAATATATTGCAGATGACATAATACTTTAGCAGCGATTAGACAATAATGAGGTCCCTTTTTCAGTCAGTTCCCTTAATAAGGACAAGTGTAATTGCAGTAAACCAATTAGGGTCCTAATTATCAGAGATTGTCGGGTCGCGACCACCCTAAGTCCTCACTTAGACAATTTTTTCCCTTACTAAGGACGGATACCACCACAGTTAATGAGTAGTGCCCTAACTGTGTGTCATTTTTATGTTTCCCCTTTTGGTATATGTTCAATATCTACGTTTAGAAAATAATCAAACTGCCTCATATCCATTCTCAAGTAATTTCTGATATCATGAGAATCTTAATGCTCCAGAATAATAATATGTGACCATTTATTTTTTTTGGAAGTAAATAATTTACTCCAGCTAACTTCTTGATCAACGCCAAGTTCTTGATATTTAGATAACGATGGTTCACTCAACTACAATACATTCAACTATGGAGGACCAATCGTTTCGGCCAGTAAATGCCAGCTAAAATCGGTAGCTTAGGGCCTTTCTCCAATTTCTTACACGCCAATTTTAAGGGCCCTAAATATTGTATAGTTTTATCGATGCTCTTCAATTGCGTTTCACCGGAAACGTTGTAAATAGAAGTTTTATAATTATATATAAATAAATTATCTTATATTTTCTTAATTATATTTTAATAATAAACATTCCGGGAAGCCTAATTAGCAGGCGCTCGCAAAGACTTCCTGACTTTTCTTTGTCGCTTGTTAACCGTGGCGTTGAGCGCCAATTTGCAACTGACACCGGACCCATCCTTTATCAAAAACATTCTACAGCAGACACCTTTGATATACAATTATAAAAGAAATATTAATTATTATCTTATTGTCAACGACCCCTGGACTGGACATGTCAGTTAACTTGGACTACGTTTAGTTATTTAGCTTGGTAACTGTTGTTCATCTTGTTACATAAAGCGAGTAATTTTTGTATGTAAGTTCCTTAGACTCTGAAACGACTGGACCGATTTCGAAGAAGTTTTCATGAAACGTTCAGATTGGCCTAGCGGGTGTAGTGAAGTTCTGTGAAGTTTTGGTAGCGATCGGATCAATATAATTAGTGCTATCCAGGCGACGCCAGGGCTGGTCACTATACAAATCTGAATACAAATTTTGTATTTAGATACGGTCTCTATTTTTAAATTTCGTATATTGTCTTTTCCATCACTTGAATGATAAATCCTTTACAAAAAGCGTGTATGTTTTATAAAAACTTTTTGGAGAACGTATAGAACAGGGGCAAGTGAATAACAAAAGAAAACCGAAGCGGAAACACGGCAAATAAAGGTACAAGACCTTTCTAGAAGCACATGGAAAAATGAGATTTTATTTCGACGTGCATTTGTGCTTGGTCCTGAGCAGTTGCAATTAATAATGTTTTTTTAAATAATATCAAAACATCATGTTTTGCAATTTTATGTTACATATACGAAGTTTCGCCGTATTTTAAGAAATAGTCTTGTATTTTAATTCATAGTTAAGGTGTGACAGTTATATTCCATTTTAAAAAGTGAGGAACTCACGGACATGAGTTATTTAAATTATGAATAATTTAAATAAGCTCTACTGAAACTACTACTTAGGCTTCGAATAAAATTACAATTGAAGATGAAAATATTTGCTAATTAAAAGGACTTTAGAAATGATATTTGCGAAACATCAAAGTAAACGACAAAGTGTTTTAATTAAATAAGTTAAAATACTTACAATTATATTTTAAACGTGCTTATATACTAATGAGCTATTTATTTACAAGTAACTAAACTAAACTGATGCCCGACGGTGTCCGGGTCAGCGATCTTCAACTCTACCCTGATCCCACTTTATGTGGGGTTGGCAAAACATATTTCTATCTGACTATCGCTCTATCATCCGTCTTTTCAGCAGTCACTCCTTTCTTAATCATGTTTTCACGCGGGTCATTTCAATGATAACATAATTATTTGAACCGGCTCCGTGGTTCCAGAGTTTCAAACACAAATTTTGCCCTCTTTATATTTTAGCAAATATTTATAATTTTTTGCTGAATTATATGTATAATTTAAGCATATATTTGCACTGTTATCGGTGAAAAAGCGTGTAATTGTAATATTTATATATATTTCCGTATTTTCTGATTAAGATTAAAGATGTGGTGAAATTGTATACTTTCACATAGTATATTTAATAGTATACTTATAGCTATATATATACTAAACTAAATTAAAAAGGAGTGCTGAAGACGAGGAGCGAAGACGCGAAATGAGAAATATCATTTTCGCGGCGTGTTGATTTTAGCTAAAAGGGGCTGTTAGTAAACACATTTCAGAGACAGCATCGCTCCACAATGCGAGAGCCGGGTATCCTTTACAAATGGCCAACAAAAGCAACTGTACACAAACAACAAAAGGAAATACCAAGTAGTTGTTTTATCTTTGCTAGTTAACTTGTTTTGATATTTTAACTTACGAAATTGGAAATTTAAATGGCCCATTCTTTCTAGAATGAACTTATGGAGTCAACAAGTTTTACAATATATATAGCTACGCCAAAAATCTAATAAGATTAGGCTTGGGCAAGCGCGCTGTATGAGAACAGTAGGAACCGATCTTTGCGGATGGCTTACGTCCAGCAGTGGGTGGCTTATGATGGCAACAACCATCTTTCATCATTATATTACATATTTTATGATATTAGGTTCACAAAAAATTTAAATCACTTTGCCCTAACCTATATTGAAAATGAACCCCTATTTCCTTTGGTCAGGCGTGAACCGATTTCGCTAATGCTTTTTATTCTGTGTTTTTTATCTGGAGAAAGTTCTTAGGAAAGAAAAAATTAAGAAAGTCTTGCCGAAAATTAGAAAATTTAAGAAAATAACGATCATATTATCTTTTCTAATGTAGGTAACCTTAACGCTTTTGGCATTACTATCAGTCGTTTGACAGTTAGCGCGATTACCTTAACTAGGGGATGAACGTTTGTATAGAGAAACTACACGTGCGAAGCCGGTGTGAGTCGCTAGTTAATATCCCATCACTTTGAAAGTGCACGAGGCGTCGTTGTACATCACTTTCATTACAAACACGGGCACATTCATACACAAAACTTATATAAAAGAATATATGCACAAACTATTGATGTAAAAAATATTTATTTCGACTGATAATATTATACTTAACTATAATTTTCAATGTGGAATAGTATTAAAATATATTTCTATATTTAGTGCGCAACTTAGTGGGATAGTCTTTTATTTGTTACACTATTGGCTATGAGTTAAATAAATTGAATTAAGCTATCACCGTAATTGGGTCGCCATTTTAATATATGTATATAATATTGCATAGTCCATATCTGCCTTCAGCTATGTATCGGAGATGTTTGACTGACCTACTTTGCGAATACTATGTATAGTTGGATATACCGGCGTCGCCACACTGACGGCACCTCTTGTTTATTAGGTCGGATTGAACGTTGCTCGTTTATTTCATTAGATACTGGGACAAAAAGACGTCTTACATATTCGTTCACTATCTATTCATTCTAATAATCTTTTCTTAATTTAAAGTAAAGAAATAACCTTTACCGCATTTTAATACTAACATATTAGAGAACGCGCAACGATTTTGGCATTGTTTCCAACCGGAACCGATGTTACTGTTTGGATCAGTCTGGCCTTACTGAGCCGACAGATGTTACATAATTAGTGAAAATTGAACGGTTTCTCTGTACACTATAGTAGTGAAATGTGCCGTGATGGCTTACTTAACTACATTCAGAGCTCAATCAGCTGAAGCCGCCATAAATATTCGCCATTTTTGGACACCTACGCTACGGCAGTGAGGGGAGTGCAAACAGAACCATATCTCTCGCAGTAGGCGGCCGAGCGATTTATGAGATAAACGTAAACAAACCCATCAGTTAGCTGTTTACTTCCAGAGCCACATTCTGTGCTAGCATCGCTTTGTTCTGACATCTTATGTATTGTTATTTTGTACATATATAAATTACATAACATAGATAATAGCGGTAATAGATTTGTAGCTGAGTGTTGTATTTAATAAATTAAACTTGGTCTTAGTAAACTATCTTATACGTCATGCTTCTATACGAGTATGGTGTAATTTTAGATTCTTGTATATAAAAAAAACTAGCTGTTCCCGCGACTTCATTTGCGCTGAATCAAATAAAAATGTGTTCTCATCGCGTAAAATTAGTAAAAAAATATATTTTTATTTAGTTGCTACTACCATGTGGAATATCATCTACGGCGACGCAATATTTTATTCACAATTCGGTTGATTATTTACTTGACTCTGTTGAACATTGTGCTTTTGTGCTTATTAAATTCTTAGTTTTTTCTTATAACATCAGGTATTTCAGTAAAAGTTCTATCAAAATCCAGACAGAGACAGATTAAATAAAACAGACAGACAAATAACAATTTTTTGTCCCTATACCTGCCCTGTTCCCACTTTATATGCGGTCAGTAAAACGGTTTTCGTCTCCCAAGTCGATCTATTATCCGTAATTTCAATCATCACTCCTTCCTAATCATGTCACCTTTCACGCAATCCGTCCATCTCTTCTTAGACCTGCGCCAACCGACATACTCAGGACTAATATACTCGTTTCGTACTTC
This sequence comes from Papilio glaucus, assembly GCA_000931545.1. NCBI lineage: Eukaryota > Metazoa > Arthropoda > Insecta > Lepidoptera > Papilionidae > Papilio > Papilio glaucus. The sequence continues at coordinate 51,760 of JWHW01038159.1, read as the reverse complement.
ATCCGTTCGTGTTAATACATACTTCACACTTCCCTTATAAGTGCCATAAATCGTCATATGCGTTTAGTATGGAAATTTTATTTCGGCATTACAAACATACACTTTAATCTAATTTATCAGTATACATAAGATGCTGGCTGAAAGCAGCGTATAGTGACAGAATGTGAGAACTAAATTCTTACTTCTTAGCCAGAACGAACGAAGTACGTTAGTAAAATCTAGTAAAGAGCGTCTACTTTAAGTGTGGGATTTTTAAAATTATTCTTTATTATATATGTTTTTGTTGT
>JWHW01038159.1:26334-38272 GCA_000931545.1 Papilio glaucus | reverse complement strand
ATCGACAATATCAACTAGATGTCAGACCGACACACAAAAACCATCTCGATAAATAACAGCGCACTTCTCTTATTTATTTGTTGTTGTACTTTACTTGTTGCTCGTTACGGTTGAATTTAAAAATATATGTTGTTTAACTTATGTCTTTTCATTTATAATGACAGGAGTGATTAATTGCTTTGCTCGTTTTATGTGACGAATGATCGGAAGTGTTAGATAATATTTTGGAGATTTATGACTTTATTACAAGGTGCCATGGTTGTAACTAGATTGTACTTAGAATTGTTTTAAAACTTTTTCTCCGTTTGTTAGGAAACAAATGTAGCTGTATAAGTATATACACGCCGACAGCATTTAGCTTTGATTTTGTACGTGACCTGACATTACTTGATATTGTTGAAGTAAAAATACATATATACGGCCTTTAATGTGAACATAAGACCATAAATAAAGTTGCCACAATATTTTATTTTATACATTTTTACTCAAAGAAGCAACGATTCTTACATATTTTTACTTTTAACTATATAACATCTCGTAAAACGGAGCATATAATGCTGAACTAATTTATAAATAGTATACTAACATTTATTGCTTATAATCTGTTGGTCTGATTTAAAAAAAGAACGAGATAATTTAGTCCTAGAACTACTGTTATAATAAACCTAGACTTTTTAGTTCTGGCTTAAATATAGTACTTAGTTATGTTTTGTAAAAAGTAGGTTTAAGTCAACAGTTAAAAGCGTCTATTGGTCTAATTGGTCCTGCTCTTTACGTTAAATTAAATTTTATTTTAATTCTTTCGAAAGAGTCCCGAGGAGAGTGTGAATGTATTTCAGTGTAGTTTATCATAAACAAGCAAACCGCCCCAACTTCGCTCGGATAGAAACATAGAATATAGCCTTGGTAACACCTTAATATAAGAGATTTGTTGGTGAAGGATGTTTTTTAAATCGGTTAAGTAGTTTTTGAGTTTATCGGGAACAAAGAAATAATCAAATCTTTACTCTATGTATAAAATACAATTGAGCCAGCGGTTAATTAATGATGTTATAATTTGTTTTAATTGCCCCTTCGTGAGGTATAACACGTCGGGATTCAAGCGCGGTGCGTGTCGACGGCGGCAATTACAAAGAGTATTAAAATCCCTTTACCAATTTTCCTATTAAGTGACTTTTGAAAATATGAAAATCAGGATGAAAATGTTTTTATCCTGTATTAATATTTAGTTAGCAAATTTTAATGGATAACAAATGTTTCGTTCGTAACAAATAAACCGTGGAAAAGTTTAGGTAATTAAAAACTTAGATACATACACAATACCAGCGGTCGGACTCTGAATTTGGAGAATTGCTTTTATATATTTGAATCGATAATACTGTAATAGCAATCCGCTATTTGAATAAGGCGAGGCCATAGTCCGGATAGCGTGGATGCGAATAATAGACGTAAAAGTCTTTCCCTCTAACCGGTCTCTTACAGTTGCATATTTGTCGCTAAAGCTTCCACAGAAACCAATATTGCTTTAAAATATTTTTTAAACTAAAATATTACGTCTCTAACTAAAAATTATTTCACACGGATAAATGTCATAGGCTCATCTAATATTATTATCACTACCCTTGAACATTTCCTTTTTTCCTTCCTTTCCTTGGATAGATGTAATCGTTCACGACCGACCGACTCATCCACTATTGGAATAAAATTTCTTTATTTCTTTAACTTATTGGTACTATGTTTTTACAAATATTTGGAACTTCCTTCTAAGCAAACATTTGCTTGTGTTAGGAAGTTCCGCTCTTCCTTAACATTAATTAAAAATCATTGTTCTTCCATGCCTACAAAGCATATACAATTTTATTTTTAATTAGTAGCCAATAATGACGAAAATTCTCTGTACAGTCGGCGCCCAGTCTTATATTTTTATGCGACATTTCGTTCGTCGTCTCACGCCATTCATAAAGAAGTTGGCACCGGTAACGAATTTTTACGTTTCGTAACAATTTATTACAGTAACATTCGACGTCAGCATTTTGACAAGTCTATGATTATTAATACTCATTTCGTTGTAGTTCTTTGACTAAATTTATTATGTTTAACTGATATAGAGCTACAGAATCAGAAGTTGTATGTACCGGCCTTCTCCACGGGGTAGGTGTTACGACGTAATTTTACCAAAAACCAATTAATAATGTATTATTAAACTAATATCGTATCGTTATTCTTCGTCGTCGAAAAGATGAGATTTCTATTTTATTCCTTCCTTTTCCCATTATTTGATGTCATTTCTCCTCAGTTTGCTGCGCCAAGACAATCTGTCCTGGGTTGTCGGGTCAGACAATTGGGTTTTCTAGAGGTAGCTTTATATATTTGACCGCTAAGTTGAAGGGACGGCCTCTACCTTTGTTCTGGCAGGTTCAAAGTAACTTGGATCGCATAATCTTCACGGCGTCTTTATGTATGCCCATACCATCTGAATCGGGTTTCGGTAATTTTAAAGCTGAGATAGCTTACGTTTACAAAAAAATAATTTTAATTAAAAAATGACCAATACCTTAATGGTTAAGGTTAAGGACTGCGGAACATACACCACATGATAATGGGTTCGAATCTCATCCATTCGACTATTGCCGTGAACCATTTCTAACCAAGTTTAAAGAAATATAAGTAAATTATTTCGATAATCCACTTATATTTCATATACATTTTCGAGAAGGGTTGGCGTCAGGCAGGCGGCCGGTCGTACTGGTCGTACTGTACCGACCCCACATTTAAACGCGGGAAAAGGGCAGGGAGAAGAAGAATTTTAATGATAAAATGACAAGTAGAACGAAGAAATATTTACACAGAAATAGAAATACAGAAATACACAATACAGAAATTTTAATTAGGTTACCAGACACAGTCAATTTACAATCCAACATTTTCACTCATCTCTCGAACGAAGTTAATGTTATTCGCTTACTGGCGTCAGAGGTCGTCAATAGGAAAATGAACAGACATTTCTGTATTCATAAAAGCATGGTCAAGTGGTGACGATCCACAATTGTTGGTGAGGGCCAAATGACGTAAGTGTCACGCTGTCGACAAACGCCCCGTTCCATTTGCCTACGTCATCGCCAATAAATATAAGACTATAAGACCGTTTCTTTTATAAAGAGAGATATTTTTGAATATCCGGATTTGCGCTGCCGTTTTGTTTCATTCAAAGAATTATAAAATAAAGTTATATTATCCAACAGTCATTAGATATTGTTATAAAATGTACACATCTTTATATATATTTCTTGTGTGAGTGTGTATATCACTGAACTCCTCCTAGACGGATGGACCGATTTTGATGAAATTTTTCGTGAGTTCAAGGGGATTCTAGGATGGTATCGCGGGCAACTGTTAGTTTGTCTATAAAACCTGACACAGCCGTCGGTACGCATTCGTAGGAAGCTAGATTATATTATAGAATATATTATATTATTCGAGTCTAATTAAAAATTATATATAATAATAAAGCCAATCAAATAAATAATAAAATATGTTACATGCCACATATCTATTTTCCACCGGACGTAGACTTTTCAGTAAACGTGTGTACCGTATTAGCTTCATGAATATAATACCTATCTATAGTTCTTAAATTTATTTAAATCAAATTCTGTCCTCGCAGCTCAAAAGCGTTGTAGTTATCATACCATTTAGTACAAAAATTTCCACTTGGTAATGTATTTGAAGGGCAACGACTTTGAGATATATTTAAGTTAGATTCTAACCAAATTAAACGTTTTACAATTCTGTATATCATATTTACTAATAAAAATGTATCGATGTATCTGTAATTATCACTTGTTACGGGTTACACGAGCTAATTGTAGTTGTATGAATAATAAAAAAATAATCATTATTAAAATATAAGAATGTGTCCTAGTACAACTGAATATTTGTTTTCCACAGTGGACGATAACGGATCAATATCGGAGACAATACCAGACCGTCCCGTCGAGTTGAAGAATTTCCCGAAGCTTTGCGAGCAAAGAAGAAAATTCCCCGTTCTTTATAAATTAGAATTTCAGGTAATGCATTATTAATCTCAAAGACAAAGACGAAGGCACTTTATAGTTACACTGATGACTACATCCACAAGGAGGTAGTAACTTTGAACTTTGAACAAATAAACTTTGTTAATAATGATAACATGTATCACAGCTTAGTGTAGTACCTCACCGTTGTATACTAATCGACGCCTATTAGGTGAAAATATGAATGTACATTTGTAAATACACTAAATGCAGTATCTTTACATTCTTTCGTGCTCCCTTTTAGAGGTGACTGTATTAATCAGGTTTATATTAACTTTTTTTTATATGAATAGCTCTTGACCACGATCTCACCTGTTGTTAAGTGGTGACCTGGTCGAAAGATGGTACTCACTAGTTTAGAGTAACAGCCTATTCACTCTTCTCTTGAAGGTACAAGGTGTGAACAAAGATAATTCCGGTGTCAAGATAGTCAAATATCGCGAGGACCGTAATATACTTTATCCTTCATATGTATTCTAGTTCCTTAGTTGCCACTTTGATTTTTATTCACATAGTTTGTAATTACATAATTCCAAAGTTTTGTTCATAGTAGTCAATTTTCATTGTGTTAATTGTAATGATACGTTCATTCTTGATAATTGTGTGTTGCATAGGCTTAAAATAACACTTTAGATAATATCGCTTTGCGCTATTATGTCAAAGTTTAGGTGGCTTAAGTCACTTTTCATACCTTGGATATAAATATATCCCATTCCCTTTTCAAACTCGCTATAGGGAAAACGCAAACTACGACTTTGGCAACATAATTATTTATTATGTTTATGACTGTAACATAGGATTAATATAGGCGATTGTTACTTCTATATATGTTTGTATATTTCTTTACAATTACGTTTTTCTTACAGATGGCAGTAAAGGTAGAAACCCATTCTTGTCGCCATGCAACAAAGAAAACAAATTTACATAAAAATCAAAATCAGAAAGTTACACCTTGTAAGTACACCTTTTCTCGTTTTAGTTTGGAGACAAAACGAAACAAACATTTGAAAACGTATCACATATTGCTTTTTACTTGTTACTTTTACTATCTTGTTGGAGGTTTTTCGAGTGGAATACATTACATTACAAAATGGTTGACAGATAATTATTCCTTTTACTCTATTTATTCAATTAAGCTCCATGCAAAATGAGATTGCGTGATAATTAATTTACCTGAATATGGAATACTTAACGAATAAAATCAAAAGAAAATTTTAGCAAATTATACCGCTAGGCGAATTTATATAGTAATAAAAAATTCTTGTTCATTGCAATATTAACGAGTGAAAATCTGTTGGGCCATAGTCTCAAATATAACTATAATATTAATAAACATATCCGTAATCCACAGGAGTAGTCAAAGATTATAGATTTCCATATGGCATGATTTTTGGCATTCTCTCGCTTCTCGACACCCATTCATGCTCGTTGGTTACTGGTACCCATAATATAGCCTTTCTGTAGTTTTTCACCGATCACTAATAAATTTCAATATCCATTAAATCTTTTGTACAGATTTAAGGAATGAAAAAATATTTTTGGTTTAATTATTATCTTGGATTGTTGGTTTTAATCAAGTTGCTTGTTGGTGCAGACGATTACAACAGAGTGGTGCTGGACACGGTCGACCGGGAGCCAGATTCTGATTACATCAACGCTTCATATATAGATGTAAGTAGTAAGTCATTGTTTCGTCTACAGTGACCATATTAAACTTCATTATTTAGAATGAGTGTTATAGATTTGTTTGCGATGGTGACGATTCATTGGAAATGTAGTTGCGCTAGTGCAGCCATCATATCCAAATAGCAACCGATAGAGCCGAAGTATTGCCCTCTAGGGCACTATCGAATCTGGATGCTAAACATGTAATAATTGACCTAAGCTTAGTCATACCATGGAGACCGCTGTTAATAAAAAAGTACTAGTTATTATATACAGATTAGTTATTCCAACAAACAAGATATAGGATAGGCCTTCTGCGTTCTGCCACGTCAAACTGCTCGTTCACTCAGAGTCTGTCTGTCAGAGTGACAAGTCGGTCACCAAAAAAGACTAGTGCAATATGAGTATGTACGTTTGTATAATTAATGTTACGGTATTTGAGAAGGCAGCAAGGTACCGACTAATTTTTAAATAAAAATTCTAAAAATTCAGTTTACAAGTCAACCTATTCAATATAATATTTATGCAATGGGTTTTCATTACAAATTTAACCTTAATACACCCTGAGGGTTTAAAATTTAAATAACTCTCAAAGTTACTTCAAAACTCGTTGTCGGCGTGCGGTCTCCCGGCTTATTGTAAAAGGATTGGGAAAGTATAATAAGGAAATTTTGTACCAAATAATAATCATTTTCAATGTTAAAATATTTGCCAAAATTGCCAACTCTGCTGTTTGAAATAATGTTTTGACGTTGATGTTTATATTTCTGTTAATCATACATTTATATAACAGAAACAAATTTGTCAACTAGCATATTAAATTCGACGATTGAAGATTTTCTGTATTATACAGAATAACATACACAACGTAATAAAATATATTCCATCAACATCATTTTGATTGTTGGCATTCCATAAGGGTGCGCACAAATACCGTTTGCCCCCAGCGAAATAACCAAACTGAAAGACTCTTTTAAAATAAAAACGGACCGCTTTCGTAAGGTAATTTGAACGTCTTTGGTGTTCGATGTTCATAGGTGTCCGTGATCAGTTTAACAGACTCTTTTAACAGATTATATATTTTTAACAGTAGTAGAATCTGCAACAACAACACAGTTTTAGTGCAACAGAGCACTAATAGCACGGCTAGACCGGTGGAGTACCACTACCTCACATTAGGCAAACTTGAAGTAGAAGTAATCTGCGTTTCGTTAGACGACCTGCTCCTCTTCCTTTTTTCATTCATTTGCAATAAGAAAAAGATTGGGAAGAAGAGAAATAGGAAATAGAATAGGAAAATATCCATTTTTCATTTATACACATGTACAACGACTCGTTAGGTTGTTGCTATGTATTTCTATGGATAGCGTCACTTACTGTGAGGTAAACCGCTTGCTCGTTTACCACCTTCTTCTATGAAAAAATATATATTGCAGAACTTAACTTATGTTTTACTTTCACAGAGTATATTAAAGCCAAACGCATACATAGTAACCCAGGGGCCAACCGAGGAGACTGTGGTGGATTTCTGGCGTATGATATGGCAGGAGCGCGCGGCTGCGATCGTAATGCTAACTAAAACTTTTGACTTTATAAAGGTAATCTTTACATCCTTACATTCTAAAAATCAAAAATATACAGAATATTTCTTTGACTTAACGCAACATAAGACTATTTGTTCCATTGTGCATTGCACTTTCGAGCGTCTCGCTAATTTAGTCTGTCCAGCACACAGGATCATGGCGCCTAGATGACCTCCGGATCTCTTATATAATCTTTTACAATATTTCTATACGCATCGCTATTTTTTGTTTAGCATTTTCTGGACTACTAGAAAAAATCTCTGTTCTAATGAAGAATACAAGTATTTATTGCGCATTATTTTTGGTTACTATCGTTCAAAATGTTCTGATTATTTATATTTTAACAGGTCATGTGCGTCCAATACTGGCCTCCTAACAAAGAAAAAGACGAAACCTACGGAGACATCAGTGTTGGCATCGTCCAGGAAGAAGAACTTGCCAACTTCCACATTCGTACATTCAGACTTTATAAAAATGAAAAAGATGTAATTATTAAATTTATTTTCTATAAAAATATTCTATTTAATTGTCAACCTTTTATACAGTGAAAATATGTCTAAAATATCATAAGAATACGGTATGTCTATAACACGGTCGTTTTGCTTCAGGTTGTGGTGGAGGAGCGCTTTATTTTGCAGTTCCATTATACACAGTGGCACTCCCATACGTGCCCCTTCAGCAACGCGCTGCTTGAGTTTAGGAGACGGGTCAGAGCTGTGGTGGGACGCAGGTTAGCAACAAACCCGGCCGCCGGCCCCATGGTAGTCCACTGCAAGTAAGTAACACTCTTTAAGGAAATTATACTAACTAAAAGTGATATTTTAAGTATAACGTCCATGTAATGTACAGTGACGGTGGAGGACGATCAGGCGTATACTTAGCCATAGATGCTAATTTAGAACTAGCAGAAGAAGAGGATAGCTTCGACGTATATGGATATCTAAAGAAATTGCGACAATCTCGAAAGGGGCTTATAGAAAACGAGGTAATTATCTAACCATATTTAAATACCAAAATATTCTCTTCTGATTTTATGAACTTAATACTGAACGCTGTTATCCACAGGAACAATATAAATTTGTCTATGACACACTGGAAGAGCATGTTATTTGCGGGATATCATGGTTCCCAGTTTCGGAACTTTCACAAAGACTGAAGCAAAAATCACAAAGGGATCCAGTCACTAAACTTAATGAATACCAAAAAGAGTATCAGCAGATTTGTAAACAGACTCCTCGGTTCACAATTGGTGACTGTGCCGGCGGGCATCGGGGAGACAATAGAGAGAAAAATCGCGATGTTTTAGTCGTACCACGTAAGTTAAATCATAAATTAACTTTATTTCTGCAACTTGATCGTGCTAATTTTTTGTTTTGTATTTTTGTAGCTGATAATTTTCGTCCATACTTGACATCCTTCCAGGGAAATAGTTTTACAGATTATATCAACGCGGTATTCGTAGACGTAAGTATATCAAAACAAAATTAATATGAAGCAAGTACTTTTCGGGTGAATTTATTTACTTAATTATTTTAATTTCCAGGGTTACACGAAACCCCGGGAGTACATAGTTACCGAATGGCCCTTAATAAGAACTCAAGGAGAATTTTGGTCTTTAGTGTACGATTATGAATGCGCCGCAGTTGTCGTTCTATGTGTTCCTCCGAAAAACTCAGTACGTAAACTTAGTTGAAAATTATTATATACCATAGTATAATTGAAAATACTTAACATTTTTATCATTATTTTAGCAACAATATCCGCCATTCTGGCCAGAAGGACGCCACTCTAAGAAGTACGGTCCCGTCTTTACTATTGACCACGTCTCCCATAACCATTACACCAACATCAAAACCTGGATATTTAGAATTAATAAAAAGGTAATGTTTACGCATTATTTACTTACCTTATTTTATTTATTTTACACTTTACTTTTTGTTTGTTTCACTATCATAAAATCATCAATCAGTCAATATGATATATTAACCACATCCCCGCCTTTTCGAAGCGAAGGATGGTACGCACCCGTTTAGTATTAGACTATTCACTCTTCTCTTGAAGGTATCACGTATTATTTGACCTGAATCACCATCGCTGTCAACTTCTTCAATCCTTTGCTTATTGTACTCACCAATTTCAGCATTATCAACATCAAATTCGGACATATACATTTCGAATTGAAATGCAAATATCCGAATTTGAAATCAAAAACCTGTATTAAAAGTTTTCTTTATAATATATATAATTATTCATTTAAAAAATATATATATTGACTTTTTATATTGTAGATAGTATCGCTGACGGAGCTCATGGCTGGTGTGAAGGCGCCGCCGAAAACAGTACAGCTGTTCCAGCTGACCTGTTGGCCGATGGGACACAAGGTGCCGTCGTCTACCAACTCTTTAGTTGAGCTCATGAACATGGTAGAGCGGTGGCGGCAGCGCACTGACTATGGACCCGTGTGTGTCGTCTCACCGTGCGTAAACTTTCATAAAATTTATAGTAGTGTTTAAATTCACAAATATGTATTTGTTTAAAATACATATTTTATATTAATAAAAATAACATATTATTCTAGAGACGGAAGAAGTCGTGCGGGAGTATATTGCGCAGCGAATGCCTGCATCGAACAAGTCATTCAACACGGCGAAGTAGATGTGTTTCAAGCTGTGAAAACTGTTCGTCGTCATCGACCGCAACTCGTCGAGAACATGGTGAGTTGGTAACAATACTCGACAACGATAACTGTATACCTTTTATTAGATTAATTGGTGTTTTTAATTTTTTTCCAGACTGAATACAAATATTGCTATGATCTCGTGCTGCATTACGTGCTGCACTATTTAAATAAGGACATGAATGAAAAAAAGTGAGAGTGTGACTTAAAAGACGAACTCTGGTTCATCGAGTTTGGACGTGGTGCAGCGCTACCTACTACACCGGAAGAAACAAGTCCGACGGCAGCACCGCGCGATAAACGGCAACAGCGCCCGCCGCGGCCCCGGCGCGGTTTATCGCTCGACCGACTGCTGCCGACTCCTTCGCGCCCGCCGCTACCGCACGCGGCCACTCTAGAAGCACCCCGTCGACCTCGCCGCGACCGACCGCCACTGCGGCGCTCCATACGCCTCGAAGACGTAGAAGGCGCAGCGGAGGAGCGTCGCCGGGTGTTCGGCCACGGTCCTCGCGCTCCTTCGTTCGACGAAGGAGACGCGAGCGACGAGCACGATGAAGAATGTGAATGTCGCAGGTCATTCGAGCGTTCGGGACCCTCCGCCGAGACGCAAGAAGATGAAAACGAATACGAACCAGAGTTCGTCACCTCTCCGCCTATCGAACCTTTACCAAAAACACATCCGCACATGCGTGGCGCCTCTGCGGACCGTGTACTCGATCGGAGGGACGGAGTATTCGGTCCACGTGGACCTTCCAGGGCTCATTCTCAAGGTGTCTTTGAGAGACGATTGCCAAAGATTTATAAACTAGGTTTAATGGATAAATCTAAACGAGCGAGTTCTAGCGCACTTTACGATCGAACCGATCGATCTCCCACTGAGGCCTTTTACAATGCAACCGGTTCAACGCGACTCAGTTCGCAAGAGCTATTCGAAAAGTTTTGCTCCGAAGATTTCACTTCGCTCTATGGACGGGAAGATGACCGACGCCGGCGTCCCCCGCATTCGAAATCAACGGGAAGCAGCGGCTCAGATGTACGGCACGAACGAACATGCTGCAAACGAACACCTTGTGGTTCACAGCTGGCCCTTTCTCGCCGTCAAATATACCACGCACCGCGTTCAGATCGCTCTACAGACTCCGAAGAAATATCACCGCGACGTGCCGGTCTACTTCGTCTACCTCTCGAAGGCAGTGCACAATCGTCAGAAGATTGTTCTCGATCGGCCCCTCTTCTTAGTCCCGATAGATTCGAGGCCCGTTTCACTTTTGATATATCTGAAAGGAGCGAAGTTACTTCAAATCGTGATGAGACTCCCTCTGATGCTACGGAAACACGGAATTTAACTTTGTATGAGGAGCCACACTCTGATCGCACCAGCATTTGTGAATTATATGATGCGGCATTTACATCTCATAGACAGTCTTTTAGGAGAGACGGATCGAGACGCCGCGTAGGCCCGTTTGACTTAAGCGCCCTAGATTTTCGTCCTATTGACGACGAAAGTCCGCGCACAAGTCGTCGCACCTCGCAAAGAAGCGTCGACGATACTATGCGACAAGCTTCGGAGTCACGAAGCTGGACCTCGGATTCGGTATTTGCAACTCCGGAGCGACGAGTTGCTGATACGTCCCCATCTTCGACCGGTACTCGACGTTATCTATCTGTTCAAGTAGAATCACCTCGAACGGATTCTGCAACGGCTGATTCGACTCTCGCCGAGACTACCGTTGCTGAAGAACCTAGCGTGATTGAACGTTCCGAATACACGTTAGCCCTGAAACTCGGGCGGATAGACTTGGAAGATGCTCCGGAACGCCCAGCATCTACTCCCGCAGCGGACAGTGCGAGATTGTCGAGTAGGCCTTCTATGCATAAACTTGAACCCATAGAACCCGAACGACTTTGTGGAGGTGGTGTAGGTGGGGGTAGTGAGAGTG
>JWHW01038159.1:0-13863 GCA_000931545.1 Papilio glaucus | reverse complement strand
AGTATCCAGTGGTTTTTTTTTATTTTAATAAAAAAATCAAATCAAATCCTGACTATCCCGGTAAGAATAATCACACAGCAAGCAAAAAAAAAATGTGCCGAATTTACGGTGATGTATGGTTTTAAATGTGTGTGTGTCAAACGGGCGTCTACAAGCGCTCTTATTCTGCAGGCCGTAACTGTATCTAAGTAATAATAATTTAAGAAATTGTTCTCGATTGCAGAAATAAAGACTTATTTTTACAGATGCTTTAAAAAGTTCTCTATTTAAATTAAACTCAAAGGGGAGTTCCCTTTGAGAATCCGAATTATTTTATCGGGTGACGTAAATGAAATGTTAAAATCTCAATACTACTACTGTTCTACTAATACTATAATTACGAAATTTTGTATGTTCCGTACAAACTAAATTTCTTATGAGAGTTCGTTACCCTTTCACGCAAAAACTACTGAATGGATTTTAATGAAACTTTACAATAATATAGCGTGTACATCAGAATAACATACAGGCTATATATTTATAAAGATATTGTGTGAATTGTCCAAAATATAACGGTAAGAGTCAATTAAGTAGGAAAAAATTCAGCCATGTGTGAGCTATTTAGGTCAATCATAACAGAGTTCAGCTTAGGCTTGAAAATTGTCGGTTAAATTAAATTGCTATTGACGGATGAGACCACAGGGCAGAGCGAGTTAGCGGTCGAAAAGTGAAGACTCAAAAAGTGTGCCAATAGCATAATTTATCTGTAGCTTACGTCATGTTTTACATTTACGTTTAAGTGACAAACACTAGCTGTCATATTTTTTCTTTTTATTTTAATTACGCTATCCTTTAACATGTGTGAGTGTTACGTTACTGTCGCTGCTTTGGAACACTTTTGAACGGTGATTCTGTATGAGTATCTATATATCTAAAGTACAAAATGTTATTAGGTACGAGTTAAAATAGACATTTCAGTTTGCATTAATTCGCGTAGAGTTGACAATTGGTACAGATCTTTGGAACACCATTTTACAACCAAATAAAATAGATAATTAAAACTGACGAAAAAAAACGAACGGGTTGGAAGATATACTTGTCAACAACTTGGCGAATATGGGCCCCGATGCTTATTGAAGTGGGTAGAACGTGAATGTTCGACATAACTTTCGTTCCATCTATGTTCATTTTGCGACCACACGTTCGGAGGCTCTATTGAGGTCGTCGAGCATTGTACATACTTCCTCCATGATCTCAATCATGAATACAATGTCATCGGCAAATCGCACGTGGGTGATGTACTCGCCATTTATGTGGATACCAAGGCCTTTCCAGTCCATGAACTTGAAAACGTCTTCCAACGCCGCGGTGAAGAGTCTCGGGGACATAACATCGCCCTGTCTTTCACTGCACTGCACTTTTAGACATCGATATGAACATAAAGAGCAAAATTGGTGTTTTATAAAATTAAATCCGTATCCTGTATGAGAGAAAATAAAACAAGCATGATCATAGTGCTTATTATATCTTGGGAGCGAAAACAACTGTAGTGCCTGTAACTTGAAGACTAAGTATTCAATTTAGTAAATTAATTATCTTTGTTGGCGAACACGAAGCTAGGCGGTAATTTAAAATCCGAGATTACAACTACATACAGAGACTCGAGAGCGAATGCGACCGACGTCGGTAACATGAACGTGTTCTATCTTGTTCCACGTTTCCAGATTGAAGAGCGAGGAAGTCTATACACTAAATATATAGATAATATTTTACATGGAAGTTATGATTTGACCACTGGACTTTAAGATTATATATTATGAACAGCCCGTTATTTTCTATCCTAGGATTGGAATAAGCTAACTACTCCCATTTTTAAATCCTAACTATAATATAAAAGCGAAAGTGAATTTGTTTGTTTGTTACGCTTTAACTTTTTAACGACTCAACCGACCATCATGAAATTTTGCACACAAATTGTCAGAGGTACAAAAACGACCCAAGTACATAAAACCTTCATTTACAATATCGGTTGCCATGTTAATGTTTCATGTTTTGACAATAACAACTTATAGACACTGGAACCTATAACTCGAAGTTATTTTATGCGGAATCATCTTACAAAAATTTCTTTCTTCAGCGAGGAAAAAATGAGGAAAGAATGCGTGCGGAGCCGCTTGCTACAGCTAGTGTATCTATATATAATAAAAATATGAAATGATCATAAGAGTACATACATAACTTATACGAGCACGTATGCGTTGTAGACGAAGCGAGAGAGGCGTGCCACCTCTGGGTTAAAAGGCGTGAATGCTGTAAGCACTTTTTTCCTACTTGTACATTTTGTTACAATAATTTTAATGTCTTAAAGTAAATGAGATTTGTCAAATTAAGAAATCGACAAAATGAAATACGAGCGGATGTCAAGCAGCTCTCATCTCTATAGACAAGTGATCTAAACAAGCCTCTGGCAGCGCGCCAAGAGCGGCGCGCTAAGTTGACTTGTAGGTTACGAACACTGGTTACGAAGCACTTTCTTTCACCACGTCTTAATAGAGTTTTTGATACTTATGCAATTTTCTTCTAGCGTTAAATTTCTATAAATCCTATTGCTGTAAATTGAATACATAATGATTTAAATAATAATTCTATGTTAAAAATATGATTTAAAAACCAGAAAAAAGGTGCAAATCTCTTATAAAGCAAACATATTTTTTATATTAAACTAGTGGGTGCATGAATATGTTGAATAACCTACGTATAAATGCATGTATGCATCTTTTGGGCCATGATGTTTCTTTTTATTTTATGTGGGAAAATAAAGCAAACTCACTTAGCAATGAAACAATGCAACAAATTCATGTTCTTTGACATTTGTGTCCATCTTCCATCAGATATTCTAATAACTTTCATTTCGCATCACCGGAAACCTGATACTGATACTAAAAGTTATTAATTTAATTACTTAATAAGGTTCTGAGAGAAGAGAAGAGAGTGTTTGAGTAGAAACTGTATTAATGCCATTACCCATGAACAAATGTGTATTATATGATTTATTATGAATGGTCCCGAGGCTCAATTTGTCAACAGCCTCGTCAATATCTCATTATTTTGCTCGACAAAGTCATAAACAACGTTACCGCGACTCTGTTACTTCTTGATTATGTTTTTCCCTATACATACACTGCTCCGCCGATCATTTTTGTTTTCTTTTATGTAATTTTACTATAAACAAGTACATGGTACACAATAATCTCGCTCGGTCTCGCATAAAAATACTAGTTAATTAAAAGAAAAACTCGACTAACTGTATCTGTGTAAACTTAATTGACATCACATATGGTGTAATATTCCTAGGAATCTAATGGTACCTCATTCGTCAAAAACGATCAAGCCGTTTAGGCTACAAGGAGATCACAATGGAACGGAAAAACGGGTCAGTCGACTAAAAAGAATACAATCAATATATTTATTATATTCTTTTCCGCTCTCTGGGAGGAAGCCTGTGTCCATGCAGTGGGGAAACATACAAAAAAAGAAAAAACACATCAAAACTCCCTTTCTCTTTTTTCTTTGATAAATTTGGCGTATGGCGAATGAGGCGTATGCCTTAAACAAATTAAACACTTTATTCTTTCACTGTGCTTATAAGGCAATGCGCTGCAACGTCTTCTGTTGATAAGTTTGAACAAAATTAGTATCAATACTTTGTCAATGAACAACTTATTCGACAACTTTTTTGGGGCCTGCAGTAGCTGCAAACACCCGCTTTCTCGGGTTTTTTCTTTTTTTATAATAAGATCAGTAAATGTCGTCGCCATATCGTAGAATTGATTATTTCATGATGTGGCCGGCCATTGCATGAAATGCTTAATATGTTGCTACCCTGGCCACTTTATGATGTGGTCTGGCCAAATCAACGAATAATCAGCGTTGGACATGTACAGCTAGACGCTGGGCTACTTCATAATATGATCAAACATTAGTGGTAATATCATAACATAGTCATATTGTCCACCGTTAGAGGCGCTGATATTGTTTTGTTTATGTGATGCATCATGGCGGTGAACAAATATTCTGATAAAAAGCTAATTATAATGTGCCAATTGAAGAAAAAAATGAAGTGAAACACTGTTAACAAAATTAACCAATATTACTCAGATTAAATGAACGCCAGTACCTAACTTTTAAAAGTATTCTAAGATTCTACTCTTAAAATATTCTCAAAAACTGTCCCCTGGTAATAATGTTATTTATGGCATAAGGGGGCAAACGTGCTACGAGTCGCCTAACCGACGCCAATGAACATCTGCAACACCAGAGGAAATGCAAATGTGTTGCCGGTTTAAGGCTACGCTCTCTTCTCGAAGAAACTTGAGTCGTATCGGTTTGGAAATACCGCTGGAGACAGATCATTCCACAACACGGTTGACGAATAACGAAATTAAGCGAAAACCGTACGGCAATGGAATGCCAAACATTAAGGTGCTGTGAATGGTACAAGCTCTGTCAAGTTGAGCGATGATGAAAATTAGCGACAGGGATTGTTCCAAACAGTTCTACGGATAAGTCCTCATGGTATACATATACGGTAATAGATGTAAAGAGACGGACGTCCCTTTCCAATTGTAGTGAAAAGGCATGTTACTAATAACATCAACATCATACTATGCTAAGTAAACGTCAACTTTTCACATATTTCAAGTAACCTTTTTCTGAAAACATTACATTGAGGTACAATTAGGAGTGTGTTAGTGTTAACAATATGTTTAATGAAATCTAAGCAAAACAACAAGCAGGTAATATTTGTGATCTTTTATAATGCTTCGAACTAAAAGCCGATATGGTTTTATATCTTTATTTTCCGCACATAATTTGTAAGACTTATGAATCAGGTTGAAGGTCACGCGGGCACGCCACTCGTCTTTCTCGCCAATCTGTCAATGTCAAACTCTCGATGCCATCTTCCGTCCTTTCCCCGCGCATGCGTTCCGTTTCATACTTACCTCCTACGTTCCATTCCTGCGTATAATATGCATAGTACAGCGCTAGATACATATTATTCCCGATTGCTTATGTTTAATTGTTATGGTAATTAATTTCGGTAAAGTTATATAATTAGATAAATCCAAAACATATCTATTATTAAAATGTGGATATTCTTGTTACATCCATATTTATTAGAGCAACAACTTGTGTTGGCACAAGTTAGTTTTTATTGAGGAACCAAAGTAAATGGCTCAGAAATTCAGAAAATGCTCCAATAATATGTTTCAAATTTCCCTAAATCCATCTAGGATCTTCTGTTTTATTTAGATTTAAAGTTAGCCGCTACTTATCAGGTGGTATCATGGGTGGAACTTATCAGCTGACAACAACTAGCTTATTCCTTATAAAATAAAATCGCGCGTAACGTCTGTAAAATCACATTAATTATTTTTTCCACATAATTTTAAGTAGAAATAATTGGACGTATTGAACATCGTCTTAACATAAAAATACTCTAAAGATTCAAAGAGTTTTATATAACAAAACTGGTATGATTTACAGCTCATAATATTTTAAATTTAAATTATTTGACTGGCAACTTCACTATGCTGTCAAGTGTCAAATAGATATATACATACATCGCGCCGCTATTAAAAGACAATATCGGACATTATCTGCTGCAGATATCATCAGATCTCATTCTACCTCAACCCAGTGTGTGCGTTTTGTGTTGTGCTTAAATTTTGTTTTAGATTATGTTTATACATATTCTATTGTCTAAAATATACAACCAGTATTTTAATTATATTTCACTAAGATTTAATGTATGACTATTTTAATACGGTTTTAATTTTAATTTTACTATACTACATTAGTTAAGGAATAAATCATAATTCAGTAAGTATTTTTAATATTCTGATGCTTCTAGTTATGCTTGAAAGTTAACAATATTTAAGTTTTTTGTATTCGTACATTTCTACTAACTATAACTTTTTACAAGTTTCACCTTGACAGTTTTTTGATGTAAAACGCGTAAGATTTATATCACAGCTAGATATACCTAATATTGTTAATAGATTAATGTTGCCTCTGTCAATTGCAATATCCAGTTAATAAAATAATTCCTTAAATCAATAATTCGCATAGTCATTTTTAAAAGATTCCTTATTTATCGCCACACTAATCAGAATACTAAAATATTATATTTATTCTAGCCTCTTTCGATTTTGTCACAATCACAGCCTTTGCAATGGACCCTCTTGTCGAAATACCGGTCGGCGACTGGCCTCGGCTCCGAGACTTGTTTAGCGTTGGCTGGCCGAAACGTGCCGCAGCCTATTGTCTTTTAGAAACTCATATAAACTGTCCAAAATTAAGTGAAGATTTTAACTTTAAAGTGTACTGTCCACTCGGGGACCTGAACAATGGAATGGTAGCGATAACAGTTCAGGTAGACTATTTTTTTTTTACTTTCGAATGATATTTAATCTATTTGTTTATCTTGTCTTACAACTTTTTTTACAGTCTGACGATATTCAAGTTATAATACGACCTATCAACGATATTAAAAAAATAGAAGAAGCGTTATTATGTACAAATGTTATAGATTGGAGTAAAAATATAATGGTACCATTTGCTAGTCCAGAAGTCACAAAGAGCCTTGTGAAGTTAGCAAACAAGCTGAATGTTCAAATATACTACGAAAATAATAAAGCAATAACATATCTATTGGATAAAACATGCATCCCGTTTGACATAAGGTGACAACATTACTTTACATAAATAAATAAGAAAATTTTACTACTACATAACTTATAAACATAAAGATTACGTTAGAATAAAATTTATTACTTTAATTTTCAGTTTTCCTGTTAATACTTACATAGCGCCACTGAAACCGGAACATATCGATATAGTTGACAAAACTTGGACTTATTCGAGTGATCATTCAAAAGAATTTTTCGAAATATTAATTAATAATGATTTAACATACGTGTTATATTCTTCAGAAGATAAACCAATGGCTTGGATTACTGTAAACGAGGCGGGTGCATTTACGCATCTCTTTTGTTTAGAACCTTTCAGAAGGAAAGGCTACGGTGAACTGATAACGAAATATGCTTGCAATGATCTCCTAAGGAAAGGAAGAAATGTGATAGCTTATACTGTTGAAAAAAATTATAATTCACAAAAGCTACTCGAGAAATTGGGATTCGAGAATATCGGCTACGATTATTGGATCTCCGTAGTAAAGAAATAATTTTTTTATTAGGTATCATAATTAAGTAAAAGTAAAGTCAAATAAAGTAGAATTAAAAAACTTAGAAAGAGCGGTTTTACTTCAGAGGTGATTTAGAACAAAACTAAATAAGAATGAACTGTAGTCGAATACATGATTTAATTTTTTTGTCTTAATTAGATTCCATATGTATGATATGTATCACAAATTACACAGTCCACTGTATCTGTAGGAAATAGAACTGCGCGAAGCTTCGCCTCAAAGATTTAGGTACTTGCCGCCCTTAGTCTATGGAATGTCCGCAACCGTGACCAACGATCTTGTTGCTCCATCGTGTGGGAGATACATGATTACATTTTTTTTCTGCCACTCACTAAATTTGAAACTTTCGTATCATATATTAAAAATGGCATTTTTATGTTTATGCGATTAGTATGCTCCCTACATCTTGACCATTAATTATGTTTCAGGTTGTAAATTCAGTTTTTATCCTGGGAAATTATTTTATTAAGAACAAAACAAAAATATTATCACTAATTATTATATAATCCCTATTATTTGTTTCATAAATTACTATTATTAATATCGAAATCCCCTCAGATAACCTTGACGAAATACCAAAATTACCACTGTTATATACTACTAGTGTAAATCATAAACACATAGCAACTTACATACACGTAAATTATAAATAAAATTTTACATATAATTTTTAAACATCTAAATAAATGTCTACAATCTAATGACCTCGTCTAGTGTGACACGGCATAAGTTTATTCCCTCACCTGTTATTTGATAAGGGCCTAGATTATATGTTAGACAATATTATGTACATTGATAAACCAAAACTAGGTTACCGAGCTAAATCTGGGGCACTGTTAAATCGTAAAAACCAAATTAGGTTAAACCCTCGCTTGTTGGCCCCAGATTTAGTTCGGGAACCACTTGTGAATTATTAATGTACATATTACCTAATATAAATTATAATCTAGGTCCAGAACAAATAACAGGCGGGATTGGCAACACAAGAGCTCTGAGTGCGAATACGCAATTCGTCCGTCGTCAAAAATATCAGCTAGGCATTACATTTTTAATATTTTATAGATTTATAAAAAGCCTATATAGATTTTTTTCCTGGACTGTGACAACCCTAACTGTAGTGTGAGTAATATTTATAGACATTAATTGTTTGTTTTACTGTAACAGCATATTGAATGACCTGAGTTCCAGCCATTGTTCTGTTATCTGCAGTCCGCAGCGGGCGACTGCGCGACGCGACTTTAAAATAAAATTATTAACTATTGCTAAGTGAGCATGAGTGACGATTCATTAGTTTATTTACCAGTAGAACGGTGGGGAGAATTAAAAGCTATATTTAAATCGGACTGGCCGCGCAGTATATCGGGTTTTACCACTCTCGAATGTCTAGAGAATATTTTAAATCTTGGTCTTGATTATGGATTCAAAGTGTATTGCCCTTACGGAGAACCGTCGAACGGAATGGTCGCTTTCAATCTCAAGGTAATAAAAACAACTATTATTAATAGTGTAATAGTCAGACAAAGAGAACAAAATTGGTTGCTAAATACAACTTTTGTACTATTATCATAGGGAATGCTTGCATTGTTTAACATAAGTTTTTTGTTTAAATACTTAATAACTTTCATGTCATCAAAAACACAATTGTGAACTACAATGACAAGTTTTAAAGTTGCTTTTATAGCATATAGTTTATTTACTCTTTGTTACACCAGTTATTATTTTATAACAATATTATTTATTACATAAGGCATAATGTTTTCGTGTAATGCTTATTTTACACAATTTTGATTAATTTTATTGACTGTTGGATATTTGTTGGAGGCAAAATACTATTAATCGAGTCGGAAGACTTTGTTTTATATTGAATGAGGAATGCACTAAAATCTTTCCGACGAATAACGTAATGTAATTGACCTGTTGCAGAAAACATTTTACGAAATCATAATACAGACACCGAACGATGATACAAGCAAACTGGAAGAAGCACTGAAGACCAGCAAATTAATAGACTGGACTCGACAAATTGAAGTGCCGTTCGCCCCCAAACATGTTATGGATTGCGTCAGGAAAGTGAATTTGGAAAAAAATATGAAAACTGATTTCACGAGGACAGAAACATTTGTATTAGATAAAGACAAACCGTTATTTAAGGACATTAGGTAATCCATCACTTAATGCTTATCGTTAACTATGATATACATAACTGTATTTTTAACACGGTTTTATTAACTTGGTATGTATGTATGTTTGTTTGTATGTAACGGAATCTTTGAACGTGATTTTGAAACCCTTCAAAACGTTTTATAAATTTAAAACGTTGCACACTTATCAAGGACCGATAAATGTGCAATAATTCAAATAGCTTGTACCAGGATCTTCAGGATTTGAGATTGAAATAACGGAATGCGTGAGCAATGAAACTTAGCGATGTAATAATTGTTGCACATAGCGTGTATATAACTAAAAAAAGTTTTCTTATTCGTGAATATTACTCGACGATATTTTATACTGGAGGCATATAACAGATAAAGCGGATCTTAGAATTAAAATACCAAGATGAAAAAGCAGATCGAGATAAAGCGATTACCACTGTCAGTTACACAAATACAAAACATTTTGAGACTCAAATACGAAAAATACCCAAACAAGAATAGAAAAAAGGAAGGCCATGTACTGCTCTCCTTAAAATGACTGATTGATATAATGCTTATCGTATTATTTAGCAATTTGCCTACTTATTAATCTTGTTTCTCGACGAAACACATCGAAAAATTTTTAAACGTCACTTACTCTTAAGAAACTGTTTTTATGTGTCTTACGTATAACTGAAGTACTTTAATAAATGAAAATAAGTTTGTTGGTCAGCTCGACACGATCAGTGACTAGTATGAATGTAATATTTTTAAATTTCAGGTTACCAGAAGGATTCACTTTTAAGCAACTCACACTTGATTACGTCGATCTAGTCGACTCTGTCTGGCCACATAGATATGAAGGATCGTCCTGGTATTTTGATCTTCTAACCCGCGCTAATTTAGGATTCGGATTATTTAAGGAGGATACTTTAATTGCATGGGTGTTCATAAAAGAAATGGGAGCTCTCGGTCACTTGTACACACGCGAGGAGCATAGACAAAAAGGATACGGAGAATTAGTTTTAAAATTAATATCGAATATTATGTTGGAACAAAAGAGATATGTAGTCGCTTTCTGTGTTCAAGGAAATAAAAGTGCTTATAAATTGTATAACAAATTAGGATTTGAACGTACTGATGAGATAGAATGGTGCGCTTTAACTCCCTCTTAATATAAAAGTCTATCTTCAATTATTATTATTTACCAAAAGAACTAAGTATAAAATACTTGAAGTTTTATTAATACCGATGGAGAGTTGATTTCTCAGGGCGTTTGTGTGAAAGATGTTTTTAAAAAATATACAACTGTTACATAGATGCATACAATATCAGATTTATTATGGAGCGGTGAATAAGAGTGTAATTTATAAAAAAATCGCTAAGCCTAAAGTTAATATGATATTTAAGAAAGTTATTCATTGACTGGCCATATTGTCTATACTTCTTTAGAAAGTGTATGGAATAAATGCGTTTTCATGTCCTGTACTACCGTTCTTACCAAGTACAATATGATTGGTATAAAAATGCCCACCCTAATGGAGCGTTGGGCCAGATAAGCGATTATTAACGACCGCATCAACCTTGACTTACAATACTATGGGCATTGGTACCGAAAGATCCACTTCCACTTATGCCATCAAGACGGAAATTACCGATACACGCAGTTACATGCTTCCTTTTTTTTATCATTTTGCTCATAACAAAGAAATACAGAATTAACACATGCTTTCCGAATTTTTAAATTGTTTTTATTATATATAATTGTTTACTATGTGATTTTTAAAATTAATATTACTGTGCATACAATACAATGTTGGCAGCCCACCCTTGTATCCACATTCGGCTACAAACACATCCTTCATCATCTCTTATAGATGAATATAACAGCATGACGAACAAATTGAACATCTCCCATTAATTGCATTTATTTAGTTTTGTATTGTTTTAATTCGTAATAACATATAATTGAAAATAAAGTTTTTGATTTTGTATGTAAGTTTATTTAAACACGTTTAAAATGCGTAAAATTATTACTAACTTATTTTTAACTAGCTGTGCCCCGCGGTTTTATCCGCCCGGTTAATAC
The DNA here is from genome assembly GCA_000931545.1 of Papilio glaucus. Classification (NCBI taxonomy): domain Eukaryota; kingdom Metazoa; phylum Arthropoda; class Insecta; order Lepidoptera; family Papilionidae; genus Papilio; species Papilio glaucus. The sequence continues at coordinate 2,396 of JWHW01038159.1, read as the reverse complement.
TACCGTAAACTCATCATCATCTCCCTGCCCTTTTCCGGCGTATGTGGGGTTGACACAATATGGCCGTAGCACAATTAAATTGATATAACTTTTTTAATTATAAGCCGATTGAGATAGAACAAACACTAAATGTTAAGTGAAGCTTACCAGAATAGATTAGTGAAAACCGCATCCAAATCGGTTGCCGTTTCTGAGATTAGTAACAAACGCACAAACAGACAAAAATTCTAATAATCATTATTTTGGGTTGCTTTTATGAAGGCCCCCAATAATAGTTTTTCTCAAATATCTTCCATGTAGAGACAGCGATCAGTTACAACTCTATTATATGTATAGATAACAATTAATTGTACCGAACAGATAAGGACATCATAGGGCTAGGGCCGCCTTCCGCACAACTTCGATATGGCGGTCTAATAAACCAACTTACCCGCCTTCCGGTGACAAAAGTTACAACGCAGCAGGTCTTCATCAATCGCTGCCTTCGACAGATCCTAGCAATCTTTTGGCAAGAAACAATCCGCAACGAAGAGCTCCTGGCACGCTGGAGAGAAATGCCGGTCAGTCAGAAAATTAAGCGTCGCAAATGTTCATAGATTGGCCACACCCTCCGTCACGTTCCCAGTCACATACTCAAGCAAGCTTTGGAGTGGATCCCACGAGGCACAAAAGAACGTGGCCGTATTAAGCAAACGTGGCGGCGATCAGCGGCGGTGGGATGGACCGAATTTAAAAGCGCAGCACAGGACAGAGCAAGATGACAGCGCACTATAGACGCCCTCTGCCCCACAGCGGCGAATTAGGACTATAAATATAGAAGTTCGTGTACATGGTTATTTCAGAGACGCAGTAAGAGACAACATGTTTAATTGTGAATGTTTTCGGCAATGTGTAACTCATGTAACTCACGTTTAGTGTTGGTAATGAAAAATAACTGTAACATATGTCTATTATATAGTGTGTGGCATCTTAATATAAATCAAATTTGATTGTAAAATGTCACTTCTGTTTTTTGTACGTAACCATTGCAAATGCTAACGCATTTGCGACTCAATGAACACAGGGTGCATAGAAAAAGGCCTATTTCTTTCTTCTATTTCTTTTTTCATTTTCCTATTCACCTGCTCCCCTGTCAAATCCTTTCCATCATTTCCCTTAAAACAAACGGATAAGAAGGGCAATAGTACTAGGATTAGGGCACCGGCACTTCACTAATAAGACGAAACATAGAAGTACTTCTACTTTACGCCGTTTACTGCCCGCGGGGTCGTGGTATTTCACCGGTCGATCCGGCCTGTTCGCGCAACAGATATCGTTGATGTGGCGGCTCTACTACTGCTAACTAATATTCCATTATAACTTTCTAACTGAAAAGATGGACTTTTTTCATTCCTCGTAAAGAGGCTAAGAAGAAAAGAGGCTTATAAATTTATTTTATAGCATTAAATATATATACCCAAATCAAAATCAACTCAATCATTGTGTTCGCCGCAGGCTCTTAATCAAAAAGTTTCCAAGAAACTTTGCTATTACATTATTGAAGCGAACGCCAATCAGCGAGTGTTCTTGCGCTACAAAGTATTTCTTTCAGCAAATGTTCCTTAGGAATATCATGATTTCTAGAAGATTAAATATTCTTGTAAGATAATAGTTTACACATGAGTATAGTTTTTTTTATGTTTGTTATTGTTTATGGTTCTGTGGGTAGATATCCATACACATTGCCATTGTCCAAGATCAGTGTGCTCGAAAATTGCTAAAGTTAAGGTGCTCGTTTCCTAGGATGTTGTTTTTTTTATAAACTAACAAACGAACAAGCGGTTCACTTGATACAAGTGCTGTTGCAGATGCGTTGCCGCCTACCTTTAATGGACAGATGGGGGGATAAACAGAAAAATGTACATATTTACTATCTTTCTCCCCTTTCTTGTTGAATCATCTTACCTTTCCGATCCTTTCCTAATTATACAAGCATGGGAAGGGGAAAAGGCCTATACCTAGGCCGCTGGAACATCACTCATCAGACGAAAGGTAGAATACTTTCGTCGGTCGTGTTATTTCACCGGTCGAGTCGGCCCATTCGTGCAACAGATGTTGTTGGGCTGTAGAGCCCAACAACATCTGTTATCTTGTTATCGCCTTTCGTTAAACTGCATCCCGCTTATAGAAGCGGTTATGTTTTAGCGACATCTCATCTCTATCGCCAAAACTTATATGCCTACCGACAAGATTTCATCGCTATCTATGTTCATAATTATATAAAAGCATTAAGATGGAATGCCGATTCACTAGACTACGAATATTGAGATCGTAAATTGATTGACGATGTTGCATTTAGTTAATAATGTAAAAATAAATAAATATGCGCTCACGCCCGTAACCCAGAGGGGTAGGCA
>JWHW01038135.1:3595-16252 GCA_000931545.1 Papilio glaucus | reverse complement strand
ATCCCACTTGTAGGTACAACAAGCAGCTTATTGTTGATAATTATACCATTCGACTGAAAAGAAATAATAAAATTAAATTTGTTAAGAGTGCTTTCAGATGACAGTAAATTACATTCCATTAAACGATTTGAAATATTTATTAAATAAAGCAACAAATATAAGATTAACAAATAAATAATTGTAAAGTTATTTTATCAACAAAATGTATGCAGTTAACTTCGGTTAACTAGACACATTTATCATTTAAATGGAAATTCATTTCGGTTTTGATGGATGTCGTTAAAAACAACGGCACGATGTTCGAAACAAATTGGTCAGTTAAATATTTTGAGTGATTACGGTCACCGTACATATATATGTATTATATAAAAGTACATGCATGTATAAATAATAGATGGCAAATGATTGCTGTCCATTAATTTTATGGGGGCACTAATAATACTAAATAATAAATTTAAAAATGTTTATTGTATACTTAATTTTTTTTTAATAATCTTCGTAACAAAGCGACATGAAGTATACACAACTACGTTTCCCCGGTGAAGTGTCCCCTTTTCTAAAAGATAGAAAATAGTGAAATACTATCTCTTTCGACAACTCGCTCTCTGCGATGAGAATCTGCTTCTATATTTTTAAAATGTTAATAAAAAACGTATGATATTTTATACTTAAGTATGTAAAATAAAAGAAAATTTGATTTCTCTATCTATTTGTCCATCAACCGCCAAAAGTTTGTACCGACTCAAGCTTGGTGGGTATTTTTAGGTATTGATAAGATAAACGAGCCTCTTAATTTTAAGAGTACGTACATAGAATATTTGATACTTATTTCAAATATATAAATATTATACATTTATACTATATAATTTACTAAGTTAATCCAAATGAATAAGTCGCATTAATGAAATACAATCAATTTTAATCCCTGTAAGTTATTAAGCGACAAGCTCTTTCAAGTTATATATTAATTTGAAATATGGTATCTCATTATTATTTTATCAGTCCCCTCTCGTTAAGTCTTTTTGAGGTAACAATAATTCAAATAAGCAACGTGTTACTGAAATTAAAAAATATAAAAAAATGTACCTTAAAAGTGATCTAAATATTTTTGTAGAAATTCAAAATGTTTAGTATCCATCCGTGAAAGTAAATACATATATAGAGAATAAAAAAAAACAGTAAACGTTTCGGGAGGGGTCTTATCATACCTCCTGGATGATGTTGACTAAAACGTAAACGTCTATCATCTTTCCATGCTCCCGTTAAATTGCTCTTCATCGCATTATATTCCTTCGTTCTCTATTTCCTTCTAAAATGCGGTTATTGCAGTTTGCTACCGCTTTCTTATTACGGACGTTATTAAGCGATAGCAATTTCTTACGATTAGGTAACCCTTTTTTTCGTTCGCCCCTTCTGTTATAAAAGGAACGCATTAAGAATATAGCAATTATTTCTGTTACATCAACGATTTTACCCCATCTTCCCCTTAACCTTTTTAATGGCAATTGCCTAACAGTGATGAGAACGGACTGCGTACCATAAAGTAGTGTGTTCGAATCCATCGTGCGAATCTTATCATGGGATATTTTTTATATTAAGTGTGAGTCAGTAGGTCTGGCCTACCTTATTTTTTCAATACTCGCAATAGTTCCATTATAAATATTATATAAGGCATCATTCTCCGATCGATCGACACACGTTAGCGACGTGTACACCATAGCTCTCGTGAAAGCGTTGCGCAGCAAAGCCATTGCGGTTTGAAATTCGTCTGATCAAAAAGGAATTTGCAATTTCAATAGAATTGCTTTACTAATTGATAGCATTTAGTAAATTAATAGATTATAAATTAAAAAACAAGTAGTAAATTACGCGAATTACATACGACGATTTCTGAATTGCCTTACTTTTATATCATTTAAGATAATTTGGAAGACTATTTAAATAGTTTGTATTTAATCTACACATAAATACAAAATGTATGTTTAAATCGACAATATAACAAAATATTTTTTTAAAGTAATTTAATCAAAAATATATTAAGCCGCAGAAAACAACAAATTGAAAATATCTTTTGACATGAAGATAGAAGACTATAATTAAGCCGTTTGAACTTTGAAAACACAAAGGCTTAGTTCTTCTTTGATGTTATCTTACAGTTTAACTTTAGCCTCTTTCAAATATATTGTAAAAGTTTATAATTTGTAGATATAAAGAGTGAAAATTTATGGGAAAAAATGGGAAAGTCTAGTCAAATCTAATTAGTTTCGTTGTCAAACGTAGTGTGGTTACTATTGGGTACCCGTATACTATTTCTAGGAGCAAAAGTCTGTTTCTGAGTTAGTGTTTACATTTAATGTGCCGTTGTTTCTCGCCGTTGGCGATTCTAAGGGTCACATTTAAGTGGACGTCAAATTGAACTCGAGTCTAACATTCCGTTGTATGTCAACATAAACTTGACCCCTACAATCACCAACGGATTACTCAAGGCTACTTACTATCTAATTTGTTTATAACACTTTAACAGCGTTGGCCTCAGATTTCGGCAACCCACTTGTACTGTATCAACGTATGTATTATCTAACATATAACCTAGATCCTGATCTGAACAGATGAGGGTATCTTAGAATATAGGATTTTAGCCATTAAAATCTAATATAATATCTGCGGTCAATTCCGCTTTCATTAGTCAAAGTTTCATACCGAGTAGTTCAGTAGTTTTCACGTAATTGGCGCACAAAAATAAAACATTTTCGTCATTATACTTATACATAAATAAAATTAGGCGCTTAGAATAACTAAGTACAATCCTTTGTTGGTAGCCAAGTCAATTCAATTAAATGTCGGGTTAAAGAAGTAAGCTTTGAAGAAAAGGTGTTTATTTAAAAAGGCTGGTAATATGGAACGAAAGACAAAGACAATTTATCTTGCGGATCGGACAATCTCCGTTTGATTCGGTCCAACTCCAAAGAGTTTTTTGGCTTAGTATAATAAAATTAAAACATATTCGATTCGTTTTTACTCTGTTGATCTAATAAAAGAATAAATTTAAGATTTTAATATATTAATATTGTTATAGGCTAGTGTTGGTATCAACACATACATTTCCATTACGAATCGATTTGAATTGGACGGCCTTTGAGAGGGAATTCGGCAAAGCCCGTTTAAGTACTGTTGACATTTTGATTGCAGGTCAGCCTTTCCAGGTGTCTGACATGTACAACATCCACACCGTGCAGAGGTCACTGATTATCAAAGTAAATTTCCCACAATTGTAACGTTTGTCTGTCATAGTTTAAACACATATATAACTTTTGTTACATAAAGCTTAATCGAATTTGTAACATAAATATTTAATCAATACAATTTTCTTATTATTAGTATCTCAAAACGAGAATTTCTGGTTCTGGTGAAAGGAAACAAGTTAAAAGTGTCTTATAAATTGGAATAAACAGATGATATTTCTGAAATAACCTGTATGAAAACGATACCTATTTACTCATGTCTTGAGGAAAGATTTGCGATATTGACATTGATCTCGATATATTTTATAACATACGTGTAAGTACTTACAAAGTGTACGCGTGTCATGCGGGGGAGCTTAAAAGCATTGCCTGGTTTCTGTCGGTTGGCAGGATCAATACGCGTCGTAATGGGTGCGCCCAAAAGACAACACAGCTACGACAGGTGCATACATGTTAAAAGAAAGATTAAAATTATCAAAATACATGGTACAATTTATAACAATATCGTAAATAATTGAGTCAGAAAAAAAAACTGATATAAAATTTACTTCGCTTTTGTAATATTTTCATACAAAAACACTTAGGTTGTTTAATTTTGAAACAGTTTATTCCTGCTGTTATTCGAGTTGGAGTTGCGTAGATTCGTGATACAATAGCCTACTAAGTTATTTATATCTTTCATTGCGAGCGTTCTCGTTGTTATGAAACTAGGAAATGAAAATGCCTGACTTAAATAAACATTCTTAAGGTTTCAATGAAATACATTTCACGTATTATTAGTAAGAACTTCGTTTCTCAACCTTATTCCCACATAGGTGAAAAAGCCCAGGGAGATGGTAAGGATGACGATATGATGTTATTAATGAAACAATTTTTATCGTGGTATGTATAATTAACTAGCGATCCGCCCTCGCTTCGCATGGCTAGTTTCTCTATACAAACGTTCAACGACTAAGGTTGTTATTAGAAAACATAAGACATTAGAAAAGTTAAGGTCGTTATATTTTCTAATTTTCCGCGCAAATTTCTTAATTTTTTTATCGCGTTATCGGTCCAGCGACCAAAGGAAATAGGTATTAATTTATATACACTTGTAGATTTTAATCAAAATTGTCTTCAACGTATAAATCACTCTGTACAAACCTAAATTAACAGCTGTTAATTATTATTTTTTTTCAAATTATACGCCACTCAAATAATCTAACTTTGCATTATAGAAAAATAATCGATTTTATAATGGTAATGAAGGCCAGCAACGGATATACTTTAACAAGCCACACATTCTGTCCCACTTAAAACAATAACTAACCAAAGGATCCATAAAAGAATTATATCCTACCTGCAAACCCTCACAATTCATACCCTCATGGGGGGCACAGTCACGCCACAAGCACGCCAGTTTACCGGAAGACATAATTTCATGAAAACGGTACAGGCGTTCATTTTATCAGTTCACTGCACGGTTGAAATACATAAACGTAAAATTGCATCCCTTGCGTTAGGAGCATGCGATGCCATGCTTTTTTTTATCGTTTAATAGTCGTAGCCAGATATAAATGCTATATAATATAAAAACAAATAATAATAATGCGTGAATGCTTTGTAAAGATAACTAAATTAAAATGTATTAAGTGTCATTTAAATATTCACCGGAGGTTATAATTTATGAAAGTAAGTGACCACAGAAAATTTATTGTTGAAAAATAGAATGTTTAATTTTTTTTAAATATGAAACATTCTATTTTCAAAAAAATTATTAAAATAAAAAATCGACGCAAAACATTAATCGAAATTTAAGCTAAATTTGTTTGTAGGAAAAAAAATTGTTTTCATTTCAAGCGAAATAAAAAAGAACGGAATATGCAATGCATTGGATCAATTGATTTGAAAACGTTTGACACGTCGCGCGTGCATGTGATTGCACAAACCAATACAGACGTGCAGTTCAACTAATGGTAAATATTTTTCGGTTTTGTTCGGTATTCGAGATTACAATTTGAAATGGTATAGTGTTATATGTGTTATATACAAATAGACTGTAAGAGTTATATCAAGTTGGTTAGCTTACAAAAGATTAAAATTTGTTTATTTCTTCTAAGCTAGAAATCGTGTTAAACATAACAACATCCCTAAAGTAGATGTCCTATTGCTCACTAAATTATTAATATATTTCTTCTAATGAGGTGACGATTACTTACTAAGCAGAAATATATTAAGAAATCTGTCATCCTGAGGATGTACAACGGTTTGGTTGGACTCAAGTTCGATTTGAGGTCCACATAAACGTACCCCTAGAATCGCCAGCGGCGAGTTACACAAGGCTTCACGTTTCATTTTCACCTAATTAGAGTTTTACGATGTAACAATTGTGATTTATCATTTTACATGTTGTGTAACATATAATTTAGGTCCTGATCAAATAAGGTTTTAAATTTCTCATGCCGAAACTGTTTTAGTGATTTTTTTTTCAAACAGCGCACAAATTTATAGTCTCTTCAGCTCTCCGAATTCCTTGTTATAATTAAGATTGAGTAACGATCGATTGATAACGAACGTGAAAAAGCGAACAAATTCATAGCCATTGGTTTTTAACACTTTATGAAAAGTTTTCGGTTTCCCTTTCTCTTTTAGTTTCCTTTCCACGTTTTACTCGTCATAAATAAAGTTTTCTCGACTAGTAAACGTATTTAACCCGAACCCTCGCCTGTTTTAAATAATGTTATTCTATGTGATATTGTAATTTTATTCAAAGGATTTTTCTTGAATGTATTTAATAAGTAAGGATAGAAGATCTAATAAAATTTGAAGCTTTGAGTTCTAATCTGCGATATAACGAATACCAGCCATAATTAATTCAGCAATTTATGTTTCGCTTTTCCTTCTTTTAAATTTTTTAATCAATAAGCATTACAACTGTACTAAAATTTTATTGTTACTCTGAAGCCATAGAAGTGGAGTTAACAATAAGTCGAATTGTATTTTTTTATATTTAAGAAATTGTATTTTTATTGTTAACTTTTTTGTGGTTCAATAAATTAAAAAAACACATTATTAACATAGACATTTAAGTTTTGCTTTTCGCATGGTAGAGTATTTTTCAGTAGTTTTAACGTTTATCCTTTTACTGTAAAAAGATTTCTGATTAGCACCTTGCCATGTACAATATCATTCGTTCATTTCAGCCGGCTGACTTGCATTGCTGGACATAGCCCTCTTTCATGAATCGCCACAAAGATCTGTTGTCGTCTTCATTTAATAGACGAGGACGGCTTTAGTGCCTGCCTAAAATTGCGACGAACACAAGTCTAAATAATCTCCGCAAAAAGGATAACTTAGACAAGTACACATTTCCATCTACTCATTAGTATTGAAAGTTTATTTATTAGATGATAATTTGCAACGGAAAATTAATGAAGTTTCAACTTAAACTTTGTGATCGCTTCGGCAACGCAGGGAAAAGGATATTACTCGCTAGTCAAAGGTAAGGAAATATTTGCATTAGTACGTTTGTGACAAAGTACCCTTCTTTAGCTCTCAGGCGATATAGATTGCCAGTCGCTTAAGTTACCAGTCACGTTCGAGCTTTCGAAATAAGTTTTCTTTTAGAAATGCGTTGAAATCTAATAAATCTTTGAATTTAAAATAGGTTTACTTTGTAAAATCACCACCGTATTACCATTTTGGAATAATCCTAGATAAGGTTACTGCTAAAAGATTGTACTCGTTCTGTAATACATTTTCATTTATACCTTTAATAAAAATAATAGTACATCTTCGCTGTTTATAACGTCTCTACACAAAATTTGTGGTGTAATAGTGTCCTATCTGGTATTATATAAATTAATCTAAGACAGTTATTGGAGGATACCTTAAGGATAATCGTTTGCACGTTTCCTACGCCTTGAGACGATGACGCGGAAACAATAACTAATTGGATGCGACTTTTAAATGTGTATAATGTATGTGTACAAACATATAATGTATGTGTACAAATAAATGCTCGGTCAATGTTGCAACATTAGGGTATTCAGAAAATATGATTTCGTCTAAATGGCAGAAGTCGTAAACTAGAACAGAAAACAATGACAGCGGTAATAAAATCACTCAGGAATGCAGAGCTGTACACTACTGATATGCCGTCGTTTGCACAACTCACTGCTACATTAACTTAGAAAATACCTAATTATTGTCCTCTCGATGATACCAACGATCATTTTATGTATATTTGTGTTACTATCGTATTTTATTAATATAAAGAGGTGACTGTATATTTAAATAGAGATCGTAAAAGCCGATTCGGTCCCTAATGTGACAGTGGGTTACAATTTAGTTTAATATAGTATGACCTTTTTAAAACACACTGCCAAATATTTCAATTTTCTATCCTATTCCATTAAGTAAAAGTTAACACAGAAATAATTCTACTTCATTTAAAGCATATTTTAAACTAAAACACTTTACATAGCGAAATTTCACTGAGTGTACCTAATTGATTAATTTCCAAGCCGACGAGCTTCGCACGTTAATTGGAAATAGTTAATTTCTTGACCTAATTCCAATAACGAAACCCGATCTAGAGGTTGCTGAAGGCTAAAACAGATTTGAAAAGAAACAAAAATTATAAGGCTGTACCTTATAATTTTACGGACATATTAAGAAATTTCACGGTATCTGGATTTTAGTGAACCCGATATTTTCATTGAATTAAAATAATGTTTTGCGATATTACTGATTATGATTTCAGTAATACTGAGGTTTATAACAAAAGGACCTAAGTATGTTTTAACTGGACTTAGGTTGGTAAGGCTGCAGTAGACACCTGCATAGCGTTATTACTGTTAAATATAGCTTGCATGTTTTAATAGGGCTGACGATGCTACATAACGCTCGAGTATGTTTTGTACATCCTCAAGCGTTATGCGGATAACCTATCGAATTTTGAAGACTTCAAAATTCAATTGGTCGGATGTTTGTTTCCTACGTAAATACAATCCCCAAAGACTCGAGCTTCGAAAAAAACAACAACTAATATGCAGGCTACGACGAGACATACTCTGCAGAATCAGAACGCATTTCCCGCTTTGTGATTGACTATACAACCACCGCAGCCCGTGAGCCACTGAATACTTGTGTAAAGAGCAACAATTCTCAACAAAGCGATGCAATTTTAGCGACGTCTCGCCGCAGCGCCATCTATTATGGAAGGACTAAGACGACGCCAACAGATGGTAAAAAATAATAGGGTTATATGACATTTTTACTTTTAGCGGGGGATGGGAGGGGGATACAGTCTTCATTTGACGAAATTTGAGTTTTGTTATTTCGGCTATTTGATATCGTCCTTATCACTTTATCCTTAAATTATTTGATTTAAAATGGAAAATGACCTCGCTCGAGGATGTCCAGGTGAAGTTTTTATATAACAAGTTCGTGATCCCTGCTCTCCATTTCACCGCGCTCAAATCGTCCGATTGTTATTATTAGCATGTAAACAACCTCCCCACCCACCTTAATCTGACGCCAATCAAGTCGATCAAGTATGTCCGATAATCGATTTCACAAATTTAATAGGCTACCCTAGGCGCGGATCTACATAGATGACTGAGTTGTGATGTAGGGTACTTAACAAGGTAGATTTATAAATATGACGCGCTCAAGGATGTACAGGAATATCTGCTTCGGCTCCCCTACCATTATCTACGAGCATACTATGTCTCCTTAACAATTCAAAAGTTATACGTTAAAAAAACATTTGAATCGGTGCTGGGATATGTTCAGGCCCGCCAAGTGTTAAAAAAAGTAAAACACAAGTAGTTTGTTGGTAAGAGTACATACCTTTACTATAATAGAATGTCTAGACAATCACAGACTAAGAACAAACATTAAACAAGCTTTATATATTAGTGATTGAGATATCCGGAGACTTACTTGTAAATAATAATAATGAAAACTTTAAATAAAAATTCCAAGTAGCTTCAACGAGAATTATTTCTTAGCTTGACCTTAACTGAGAAATACATTTAAAATCAAATAAATATTTTCTGCAGCACGACACACTTCCAGATCTTAAGAATTTCATACCATGTTATTTTCGTTTAAACATTTTCCATTTTCGCAACAATGAAAATAGTCTTGTTATATGGCGAAAACGTTATATTTTTCTACATAAGTCGACATACTTTTTCAACGGACTTTGTTTTTATACTGTTCTTTATTTTATAATAGTTTACAGTAGTTTATTAAATCTATTAAAGTATTGTACATTGTTTTTAATAGTATAACAATATGCGCCATAATGAACAAAGTCTAAAACACATCAAGTAAAATATGCTGAGGCACGAAGTAATATTAATTTTGCGCCTGTTCTTCAAGTTTTGTATGCTCAATACGGGAAGTTACCCCTCGTGTATTTTATACATAATGAAACCAAAGTATCGTCGGCTCTTTGTTATTATATGTATATAAACTTAATAAAGTAAAATAAATATTTATATAACACACTTTAATATTGGTTAAGGTGTATAATGTGTAAATCGGAATTTATACAATTAATAATTAATTTAAACCAAGACACCCGACGGACTGTGTGACCATCATCATTCATTGCATCATCATACCCATGACACTCCAGGGAAGAATATGGATCACTTTTCAGGCTCCCACAATAAGGTTACCTGCAACGACATCTCCGAAAATTAGTAGTAGCACTCTCCCGTGAATTATCAAAAATCCCTAATGATTTATTTTTTTATTCACATAGGGAAGACTTAATGTCTTAAGACATTATCTTCCAGTCAACCCCGAGTATGGTGTGATGCTGAAAGCAGGCAAGTGGCACATAAAAAGAGCGATTATTGAAATACTAGAATACGTAATATACAAATAATATATTGTTGTTTATAAATACTTATACATGTACATAAATACAAACATAACGTCGTAACATTTACAGATATAACATACAAATAAAATTGTACACCAGCAACTAATGCTAAGTGTAGTAAATAAATAAAACAGATGATGAATTGGTCGTCTGTCTATAATTTTGTTGAACTATACTCGTAAGAGTTGCAGTGAACTCGTAACAAGTTCGCGAAGAACTTACGAACATGTCGGAAATAGTTTCCAGTAAATACATTGCGCCAGTTTGAATTATTCTATTAACCTTCTATTACTTTGAATAATGTATAATGAGAAACATTTATCAAAAGACTAATAAATAGTAAATTGATAATGTTTACGAACACAAATATTTAGAATTGATTACATAAATGCCTATGAAACGAACGAGTATTGCAATTAACTCATGCATTCTCAATTAACTCATACGTCCCGCATCGGTATTGCGGTCAATCCGGATCAGTGAATAGAAATTTAAGAGGAATCCCATCGAATCCTCTTGTAAGGGCTTTCAATTTGACTGAAAGCGACTCCAGTCGGATGGAGGGCACATATTACTTTGGATTGCGAAACCGTAGGCAAAAACGAATTCATTGAGAACTTTCTACTGTGGTCTACTATGTGTATTTATACATATTTATAACGTGAATTAATCAACATTGAGGAGACGACATAGTTTATTTAGATTGCAAAGGAAAATAGAAACAGTTTCAAGGCATAAGTTCTTTACTAGTATTTGTTTATTTCAATTATTTCAAGAAATACAGATGGCAATAGTTATTCAATTTGATTTAGTTGAAAGTACAATAATATAAACAAATGCTTTTTAAAATTTTTAAATAAATTACTCGTTAATTTTATTTTTCGCAATAGTTATCTTCTGGGCAAATCATAGTTTCTATTAAATAATTACAACCCAAAATTCAGTATTGAATATAATATATTAGTGCCGGTTTTTACTAAGAACGACGATTTGAATTGTGCTTGTAATAAAAACAGTATAGAATATGTTTTTAGATCGCTTAAAATCCTCAAAATACTCCTTACATATAACATTATATACAATATAACCTAAGTTTACCTAACCCCTCTCTTTCTCTCTCTTTCTCCTCCGATATTTCATTCTTTGCCCTATACGTGAAAAAGTGAGATATTTTATAGATTATAAAACACATAATAAAATTTATACAATTTTATAAAATACATGTGATTATTTAAAACTAACTAGAATTAAATTTATAGCATTATATACACGTTTTAAGATGACCGACTTTAGGTCTTTTTTACCAATGAAAAAAGTGTTAAGTTAGGGATTTATTTATACTTAAAATGATTAAGTTAATGTTTACACTCAGCATCAAATATAAAAACAGACCTTAAGCGAACAAATATGTAAATATTAATTACACGATGTAGAGAATCACTGTACTCGCTGCGTGCGGGTGACGGATGACGGATGAAAAGCCCCTACGGGTTGACGCCGACATTTACATATCTTTGCATAATTTTAATCTCGGCATGAGTGTACCCCAACAACGTTATCTTTGTCATAATTGTATAATGCATAGGTTTTATGAATGTCATGCCCAAGCTTTAAGATTTTTTAAATGTATTGTTTTGAAATGTAGATAAAATCAATGAACGCTCATATCTTTAAATCTTACTGTAAGACAGATAGATGTAATTTATATTTATATTATCTAGACTTAAATGTGGTGTGTGAGTCTGATACAGCAATCAAGCCTATAACAGACTTTTGTGGAATTTGAAAAACACAATATTTTCGACTGAACACGGCCAAAACTTAACCCTCTGGATTACGGGCGTGAGCGTATATTTATTAATTTATGTAGAAGGCAAACGTGCTAGCAGCTCTCTGTTGTGACATCCCTGTATCCATGTATCACATGGTCACTTATGAGTACTATTTAACCTATTGACACTGCATTGAGACCAAATTCATTTGACAAAGAAAGAAGAATGAATTCTAAAATTTTTTTGAACCCTGTGAGGTCGTGCTACTTCTCTGCAAGCAACAAGTGGTGCTACCGATGGATCTTTTATTCTGGACATAGTTTTGAGACATACTCGGGTCCAAAATACATTTAAGATTCAGTAAGGATATGCATAGATCAGCATTTGGAAGCTTATCGATGGACTAGGTCCTTTTTCTAAACTTACTAGTGCTCTTAAATTGGGCTGTCTGGTCTCAAAAGCAATTTGAATTAAAAGTTCTAGAATCTAAATAAATAATTTTGACTTCTGTACACCCCAATAATGTCAGTTGTTAGTAATTCAGTCGTGAAGGCTTATTTTTTGTATAAGCAATATCATAGCAAGAAAAAAGAACAGATTATATTTTGACTTTGACAAATTACTTCATAAAATTTCATGATCTAGGTGAAGGCGGATAATTTTATTCGCTTACGAATAATCGGGGTGTACAGTTTTGTTGCTTCTAGGAAATGTTAGGACATTTTTGTGTTTGTGTGATATTTTTTAAATGATCATATGC
>JWHW01038115.1:87829-100312 GCA_000931545.1 Papilio glaucus | reverse complement strand
AGCCGCGCAGTAGAGGGCTAGGCTTAGCTATGTGTTTAGTACTATGTAGTATTGTTTGTTTTCATGTATAGACACTAAAAAGTAAAAAAACTACGTTTAAAAAAACTGACTTCGAAAACTAAAAAGTACAAAATAACTCAATAAAGATTTATTTGAATACACCTCTTATACAAACCTAATACCTTTAATATTCATAAAATACTATTATGTGTATGTGCTAGCTATTAAAAGGTTTGAAGTCGGTGACAAGCCAAATATATGTATAGGTGTATTCAATTAAATCTTTATTGAGTTATTTTGTACTTTTTAGTTTTTGAAGTCGGCTTCTTTTTAAACCTAGTTTTTTTTTTTATTTTGCTCTCCGCACTCACTCGTCGTTAAAATCTTTAACATGCCTATGATAGACTCTACCAAACATACACCTCAAATACACGAACTCTTCCACTTTTTCCACTTGTCACCATAAAAATTTATTTCAATTACTGTCTTACTTTGTTCTCTATCAAACACCATTACTTTTGTCTTATCAAACTTTCATACCTTTACTTTCTAATGCGTTCACTACATTTAGCATAAGTTGTAATTCTACGCCGATGACGCAAGCACGACGGCGGCGTACAAGAGACATTTTACAAATAGTTCACCCATTCTTAATTTACAACCTTGGTCTTTCAAGGCTTTCAAACCATCAACCATAAAGAGATTGAACAGCTACGGGGTTGCTATACAGCCGTTTTGACGTTAATCCTCTTCGGGAATGATTCAAGTAGGACGTATGTATGTACATAAATGTACATGAATATAGTATTAAGTACTACGTTTATTTTATAAGGTATCCTTTTCATGCACGGCATATCTTTATTTGTTTTCTCTCTTTAATGAGTGCTCGACTGGTAGAGAATGCTTATAGGCTAGGCGTTACGTCGGCCATTTGTACATGTTGCATGCAATGAAGTTTTTTTTTAATAACAACATTTAAGATTCAACTCTAAACCAACTGACATAGAGACGTAGTCAGTTTGACGCCCATCGCCATTGACTTCTTTTCCCAGTATTCCAATGTAACTATATTCACTACATACATATTACACGTACACATACATGCGTATGTCAGTACGATGAAATTCAGATAAACACCTGTAGTGTACTGTGGGCGTTCGTATGAAATAACAGTGCTACGAAAGCCTCCGTGAGACCGGAACACGCGATTTGGAATTGAAAATTTCAGCTCGAAATTTATATTTCTGTTTTTTGGTAGTGCAAATAATTTAAAGTGTAAAATAATTAAGTACATTTATTTTTAAATTATTTTAAATAATATCTATTTTCCTCTTCGAAGTGCTTCTGTGCCGTGTGTTTTGTTATTGAGAGGTAAGATTAGAAATAAACAATATTGTTAACACGGTATTTTGTAGTCATTATTTTATAGAATAATGAATATTCCTTTTATTCTTCTTTATCCTGTTTATTATACATATAACAATAAAATTAAAGTTGTAAGCTTAGCTTTTACGCAGCGATAAACAACTTTTTGAAGTGACAACTTCTTTAGGCACGCTTGACTTGGGGAGTAAGCTGGTGAATGCGCGACGAGAGCGTTAAGAAAAGTGTGATCGGGTTAGGAGACCGGAAGTTGTTTGAATTTGGAACAGTTTCGAAGAACTTATTTTCATTTATTTTTCTTTTATTCAATTTTGAATTTTATTGTTAGGGTACAAGGTTTTTTGTTGATTATTTATTATTAAACTATTGTTGAGCCTGTTTTGAGTTTTCACTTCTGTCGGCAGTTCTTATGACTGCCTGTGGTTTATTCATTTATTTAATTTTTATAAAATTTTGAATTTTATTGTTGAAATACAAGGTTTTTTTGTTGATTATTTATTATTAATCTATGGTCGACACTGTTTTGAGTTTTCACTTCTGTCGGCAGTTCTTATGACTGCCTGTTGTTTATTTATTTATTTATTTTTATACAATTTTGAAATTTATTGTTAAAATACAAGGTTTTTTTGTTGATTATTTATTATTAAACTATTGTCTATTTTGTTTTGAGTTTTCACTGCTGTCGGCAGTTCTTATGACTGCTTGTGGTTTATTCATTTATTTAATTTTTATACAATTTTGAATTTTATTGTTGAAATACAAGGTTTTTTTGTTGATTATTTATTAATAATCTATGGTCGACACTGTTTTGAGTTTTCACTTCTGTCGGCAGTTCTTATGACTGCCTGTTGTTTATTTATTTATTTAATTTTTATACAATTTTGAAATTTATTGTTAAAATACAAGGTTTTTTGTTGATTATTTATTATTAAACTATTGTCTATTTTGTTTTCAGTTTTCACTGCTGTCGGCAGTTCTTATGACTGCCTGTGGTTTATTCATTTATTTAATTTTTATACAATTTTGAATTTTATTGTTAAAATACAAGGTTTTTTTGTTGATTATTTATTATTTATCTATGGTCGACACTGTTTTGAGTTTTCGCTTCTGTCGGCAGTTCTTATGACTGCATGTGGTTTTTTCTAAAGTCGTAGTAGTCGCCATAGCTCTTTAATGCCTATGTGGGAGTAGGCTGGTCACATAATATATGGTAGAAGGCATTGATGAATACCTAAAGTCAGCAAAAAATAGGAGTAAATGTGGCAATTACTAGATATAATAATATATTACCCATAGTTCGTTAGTTAGTAGAACGGGACTATTTTCCGAAACTCCACGGCTAGCGCAATAACGATTCACCAACCTTAAGGGGTTGCATTATTACTACTACATTAGTACTATTGCCGGTGATTTCCGGGAGAGAACTCGGTGCACCGATATATTTATGTTTTCGCTCCTGATCTTCCGTGCAGTTATGGCCTGTATTGCTATGATCACTCCCATGCATTCTGCTTGGAAGACAGCGTTGTAAATTCCTAAGGGTACTTTGATATTCAGGGCTTCCGAGAAGACACCCAAGCATGTGCTTGATTCGTTTTGGATCTTACACTGAGATTCTTCTTGAAGGTGTATTTGGTATTTTGCCTTAGCGTATCCATGATAGAGGCATGCGGGATTTTGTTATTCGTTTATGTCGCGAAGTGCAAAGCGAACCCCCCGCAAATTGCTAATGCGAATGACCGCCATTTTGGTGAAGTAATTTCGTGATATTAAACACTCAGTACCGTTAGCAATATCTTGTTGTTTAATATTTTTGTTTAAAAATTAGTGGAATTATTGTTTAAATATGAAAAATCGGCGAATGATATAGTTTCGAATGGGTATTGAAAATTTGGGAATTAGGTTAAATAATCTTAACCAAGCCATTGATGATGACATAGTCATATCATAAATATTAAAACAGTTAATTTTATGTTCCAAATTCACAGGATCGAATAGAAATTCCATAATGCCACGAAAAGCGAATAGTAAGGAGGTAATGTACTGCTACCTAAATTTATATTATTAATTATTATTATTACGTATTTCGTTCCTATTGTTTTGCAGTATTTAATACAAATTATATCGATGTTTTTGTCGATGTAGTTTTTTGCTGCTTCGTTCACTTATCTTTCTTTACTTCTTTTATTTTCGCTCCTCATGTTGGTTGTAATAGGCATATTTTAGTTACATTTCGATATTGGTTGAGCGAAGTGTTATGTCGGCCAGTACTCTTTTGCCTTTCTTTGCTTATTTCATTTGTGATCTTTATGTTGTGATTGTTAGATATATATTTTAGTTATATTGCGGTATTCGCTTGAAAGAAGGTGATCTGACTGTTCCGAACAATTAAAATTGTTATATTTTATTTTAAATGTATTAAAAAAATCTTATTATCAATCTGATGGGTTTTGTTTATTCAACGTAGACTGTTATAATGTTTAATTAAGTATCTTTAGATATCTTACTAGCGATCTAGCTAGAGAAGCAAAGCATGTATCAACGGCTACTGTTTACCAGCGACTTGCCTCGGCTACGCACGAGTAGCAGAGCATGTATCAACGGCTACTGTTTACCAGCGATTTGCCTCGGCTTCGCACGAGTAGCAGAGCATGTATCAACGGCTACTGTTTACCAGCGACTTGCCTCGGCTTCGCACGAGTAGCAGAGCATGTATCAACGGCTACTATTTACTAGCTACTTGCCTCTGCTTCGCACGAGTAGCAGAGCATGTATCAACGGCTACTGTTTACCAGCGACTTGCCTCGGCTTCGCACGAGTAGCAGAGCATGTATCAACGGCTACTGTTTACTAGCGACTTGCCCCGGCTGCGCACGAGTAGTAGAGCATGTATCAATGGCTACTATTTACTAGCGACTTACCTCGGCTTCGAACGAGTAAACATATTTTAAACTTCTTTATACACTCTGTAAAATGTAAATGATGTGCATATGTTGTTGTATTTTTTTATTATAACACAAATATTGTTTACTTCTTGATGAGATTCTAGGTACTATGGACAAAAAAAGAAAAGCTTGATGTTTTTATAGTTTCGTAACAATTTAGTTATAAAAATACTGTCGTAAAAATTGAATCTTAAAAGAGATTTATCATTGTAGAAAAATAATTCAAGAAATGAGCCGCGAGCAACAAAGAAGACTCCCAAAATTTCAAAACCAAAAATGTCGATCTCGGCCAAAAATCACTATGATAAAATTATTTATCCGCAAGCTTTGGAGGCCTATAAAAGAAAAACACCTGAGGAAGCGCCAGAAAGCGTAGTCATTGGTAAGTGTAATTATTAATATATATTCATTCATCCTTTCAACATGCTCGAACTACCGATCATACCTTTTTCAATTCGAGTCATAACATCCACATTTAAGCCACACTTTTCTCTAATAACGCTATTTTTAATCCTATTATTCAAAGATTATGCGATTCTTAAGAAGTAGGTTAGGTGTAAACCTAACATTCTTTTACAGTAGTACATGTGTCTTAATTTTTTTTAATATATTTGTTTCGTAGAATGTACTTTTAATATTGTTAATTTGCTAATATTTTAAAAATGTCTAAGAAAATAAATCTCGAATCCCAAAATGATAGAAGCAAAAAATCTGTTGTTGATTTTTTGTTTCTATCATTTTTCAATTGCACTTGTGCGTAATGGATTATCCAATTTTGACAATGGCTCGACGAAGCTACCAAAGATAAAATTGTTCGCAAGGTGATGACTTTAAAAAAGCCTCCTTTTTTAAAGTCACTTAATAATATGTATATGTATTTTGTACAGGTTGTTTTACATCAGTCAAGTTCAGGATGTTAAGGTCGAATGCGGTAGACACTCGATATAGGATTTACATCACCTTGCGAACAATTTTATCTGTGGTAGGTTCTCCATTCGCTTACATGTTTTTATGTTTGTTTACTCAGAACATCGAGATTTGTGAATAGATTTTAAAATCGATAGTTTTTGTGTCCAGAGATGTTTCGTTTAAATTTTACAACGATACGATAAGCTATTTTACAGTGGCAGAATCGGCAGCAACAATATGTGTTGCACGTATGTTTCGGCTCGACCGGTCAAATATCACGTGTCAATAACCTCACAGAAGAAAATTATGCTACTGCGATTCGCCAGATGAGTGAGGTGCTGAAGGCCCAGTTTCAGTTCGAAGAGGATTGGACGGAGAGGGGATGGATAGGAAAAGGAAACGTTCTTTATTCTCCTTCTCTGTCCATTAAAGGTAGACAACGAATCGCACGCGACACATTTGTGTGTTGCGGTTGTCTAGGGTGGTAGTGGTAACTTAACGTCAGGTGACTCGTTTGCTAGTTTGCTGTAAAAAAAATTAGTTATAGAGTGATTCGACAATTGAAGCCGATTTTTTTAACTTTTACTGTCCGCATACTATTTTTTTTAAATATAGTTTAATCCATAATTTTCAGAATATATTGTTATAATAACGAACGATACTTTCTATTTCTTCTTTCTCTATCTTGCACAATTCTTTAACCAGTCGTCGGTGCCGTCACTGCTGCCTTTTTGACGGTAATTGTTACCTTTTATTTTGCCAGATTTAATTGTTTTTCCTTGTTTCACAGATATTGTTTTTGAAAACAATGAGAACCCAGAAGAAGAATTCGATAATGAAGCTTTCCAGGCATGTTTGGATGTAAGTACTCTATTACCATTAACTAAAATATGTCTTAACACACCGTGGGAGCCGGGGTCAACTCGAGCGCGGGGTTTGTACGGGCGCGCGGACGAGCTGTATGTATTTTCGGAGAAGTAGTTGCTGGTTACCTTATTGACGGTTCTTACAGCTTCACCGAATACAGGGCTCGCGATCCGAGTGATCTTGAGGCGCGGACGAGAGGGCGCGCTTTGTTTCTATGCTGGCGATATCAGTTTGGCGCGCGGTCCAAGCGCCATAAGCGGAGCGGAGCGGGTAACGGATGGACCGCACAACACTATGTACATACAGAACATAGCACATACATACACATAGCCGAAACTACGTGATTTAAGAACGTGAAATTTTATTATTATAAGTTGTCATAATAAAGACAAGCATTTAAATAGGATTTTGGTTGAATTCTCAACCCTTAAAGCATAGAAAGGGAAAGAAAGAAAAGGCTATTTTTTGAGCTCGAATTAAAAGTTGCTTCAAATATGGAATTTTAAAATTTTATGGGAGGAGCGATAAGACCCTACATTTTATCGATATCGATCTTCACTATATAGCCCGTTAGATTGGTAGCATCGTTTTTCCTTAAATATTTGCATATTGGTTGAAATTTTATGCCAAAGTGCCATATTATTTCGTTCGAAATCAAGCCTCTTATTAACGTAGTCATTTCATTCTCTTAGGTGTTCACCACGCCGGTCTCGGACACAGCGATGAACGTTATTGAGTACGACGTCCTTTGTGATGTCAAATACCTTGACAGAATATTGTCTTCTAATCTATATTTTTGTTTCAGATGGACGGTATTGATGTTGTAAAACCCTACAAGTTTTTTAAAAGCAAAAACGAACCTAAGTAGACAGAAATCGTTTAAAGCGTTCATAAATGAATCTTTTATATTTTCACTATTATTATTATTTATTTCTATCTGATTATCTTTAAATTATTTTATCTTTAATAAAATAACCAATTATAGTTAATAAGATCACTTGTTAGTATCGAATTATTTTTAGTAATTCAAGATTAAAGATTTATACTATCAGTAAATGCTAACTAGAGTGTCAACAGTTCTTTAATATCAAAATAATTGCTTAAGTCTGGTCATTATAGCTTGTACAGTCGGGGTAAAAACGGGTTCGTGAAGTTAGATCCTAAGTGTCTAAGATTTTAAATAGGAATGAATTTGAAAACTGGCGAAGGTTTTCTTACCCTGACTGTACATTAATACTCAACGAATATCTTATTTAGAATTAATGAGCGCTGTTTGAGTTGCCAGCTTTTGGTAATAGCCATATTATATAAGACATTTGTAGTGCAATCTGTGTAATTCAATCTTTTCTACCGTCTTTTGCTTTATGAATAAAATTCAAAATAGTAAATCTAAATGCGATAATGGAATAAATAAACTCCTAGTTTCTGAATCGTAGATCAACGGATAAATTAGCTAGATTGCTGTCACATATTCGATAAAATGTGAGTTGCTAGAAGCACGAACACCAACTTTTTCAAAGAACTAAAATCGATTGGATATAACATTTAACTTGACAGCAGTATTTGTTAACCTTTGAGAAACCGGTCGTAATTATTAAACCATATCTCCTTTCTATTCTAGTTTTAAAATTGAATTTCTTTTTATTAATTATGAAGATACGTTGGATGTAGAATATAGATAGTAGATACAAGTAGTAGTAGCAGTTTGTTAATAATATCTATGGGATATCCATAATATTACATATTAAAAAATGTATAAAATATTTTTTGTTTTATTGTTGACGACCTTGATTTCATAATTTTTACCAAAGATCCCTAACCTATACAAACGAATAAAGGCGACAAAACAAGTTATTTATTATAATGTTGATTTTATAAGGTCGAAGGAGGCAAAAGATCGAGCGGTACACTCGAGGTATTTGCAACAAGCTAATGAGTTGCTAACAATTAATGGACAGAGAAGGAGATTAAGCAAAAGAAGGTTATCCCTCTCCTATCCATCCTGTTCCCCTTCCCATTCTTTCCACATTAGAAAACGATAGGAAGAACCAGAGTTAGGCGTCTGACCCTTGCGTGAGTTACTCATCAGACAAAACGCACAATACTTCTAATTCAGGCCTGTCTTCTGTGAGATCGTGGTATTTCACCGGTTGAGTCGATCCATTCGGGCAACACACAAGGGTACTAAATATAAATAATATTAATGTTTTGGAAATTCGTCAAAAATGCCAAGGGCAGTACAATCGAGAATGAATGGTGTTCGTGGTGAGAATGGGGACCTTCTGAATGACGATGTAGCAATTCTGGAGAGATGGAAGGGATATTTTGAAAGTTTTAATGTGAGGAGGCAACAGGAGTATGAAAATAATGAAATTGGGCAAAGCACCCGGGTATGACAGGATTACCTTTGAAATTCTGAGAGCTGGGGAGGTTTAGTTGCAAGCCTGCTGTGGGTTTTTTTTTATATTTCTTGGAGACATAGCCTAGTAGTGGAAGATTGGTGTAAAGCCGTCATCGTCCCGTTATATAAAGGTAAAGGGTCACAGCAGGATTGTAAAAATTACCGAGGAATCAGTCTTCTCAGTATTGTGGGAAAACTTTATGCTCAGGTACTGATTGAAAGAGTCATGAAAGAAACAGAAGAAAGAATGTGGGATGAGCAATCAGGTTTTAGAAAAGGAATGGGTTGCATGGATCAGATCTTTTCTTTATGTATGATCACAGAAAAGTTTTACAACCGTAAATCAAAAAGAAAAATCTGCGTTAAAAGAGAAGAAAAATAGGATTAAAAATAGCATTGTAAAGGAAAAGTGTGGCTTAAAAATGGATGTTGTAACTAGAATTGAGAAAGGTATGCTTCGGTGGTTCGGGCATGTGGAAAGGATGTATAAAGAGAGAATAACGAATCAAATTTATGTAGCAAAAGTGAGGGCGTCCCCTATCAACACTGCCAGTGTTGGTAGGGGACGCCCTAGGAAAACTTATATCGATCAGATTAGTAGCTTATTAGAAAAGGGCGTAAGGGGCACCCATAAACGACGAGCACGTTTGCGTAGATGTATGAACGCAGAAGAAGCGAGAGAGGTGTGCCACGCGCCAAGTGAAAATCGATGATCTCAGCCTACCCCTCTGGGTTACGGGCGTGAGCGCATATTTTTTTATTTATTAAACTAAAAAAGATTGTTGTTGGTATAAGAATGGTACCTATTATTGTATATGAATAGCCTATAGGCTATTCATATACAATAATGGGCTGCGACAAGTGGTTGAAAGTAAGCTTTATCTATCAGGTTTAATTGTTTTATCGCCACAAATCATGACGGACAGAACCGTGGGAGTTTTTTTTGTTCTGGGGAAGACTTAACAAGGTAATGTGGTCCTAGGCGAAAGAGCGTAAGCTGAGATTTTACTCACTAAGCCCCCCCAGTGACCATCCTCGAGTGCTACGGGAGTGGGTTCCAGGATCTTCAAAGGATCACACTGGATCCCTCCACACTGAGCTTCTGCATGACCCAGGGGAGACAAAATCTCCTCTTGTGCCATATTACCTAGCAGGATTGCTTTGCTTGGCAATTAGGTGACAACTGTTCAAGGTGAGGTTAAAGAGTTAGGGGGTGATTTAGAATTTTTTCACTATTTTTTATAGGTAGCTTTTATGTCCCCCATCCCTTTTATATACATTGCAAAACTAATTTTAGAAATAAAAGTTTTAGACTGAAATATAGGAGAAGGAGACAAACAAGTAACGGGTTGCCTAGGGCTAAGTGATCTCTAAGGAAGGACTACACTCACAAAGTCGTATTGTTTTGGAAATACCGCTGGCGATAGATCATTCCACAACTCGTCTGTGCAACTGCACGGTAGTGAAATGCCAACAAGAGGGTGTGGATTATAGCTAGCTCTGTGTAGTTGAAAGATGAGAAAACTCAGAGTCAGGAATTGTTCCAAACAATTCTTCGGAACACCCTCCATGGTAAAGACGGTAAAAATGGAAAGAGAACCGACCTCTTTTCACAATGCCAGTGGGATGTCATTATAAAATTTATCTTATATTTATTGGAAAAATGGTCCTTATTATGATCGGGGCCTGACGGGAAAAAGTATCTGACTTATCATTCTGATTCAAAAACAAACAACAGTATTTACATGATACAATAATTACTCACGTATTACGTGCTGGTTAATTAAGTTTATGATTTCAGAAGCTGAGTCGCGCAGTTCGCCTGCGGTTGCCTGCTGCAATTTAATTTAACCGACGTATTTCCAGCCTAATCTGAACCTTATTTAATATGATTGATGATACAGATCTGAGGTCAACTTTCAGTGGATTTACATTAATTAATCACACAAACTTTTATCCCAACTTTAGACTTATGGGGGGGTGAACTGAGAAAAAACATTTCTTAGTACTTCATGTTGAAAGGATGAATGAAGAGAGAATAACGAAACAAATTTATGTAGCAAAAGTGAGTGGCAGTGTTGGTAGGGGACGCCCTAGGAGAACTTATATCGATCAGATTAGTGGCTTACTAAAAAAGGCCGATATAAGAAGCACTCATAACCGACGAGCATGTATGCGTAGATGTATGAATGTAGAAAAAGCGAGAGAGGTGTGCCAGGATCGCGCCAAATGGAATTCCATGATCTCTGTATACCACTCTGGGTTACGGGCGTGAGCGCATCTTTATTTATTTACTTGCCTACATAATACAGAAATCTCTGTGCCTCGTTTCAAGTCGCTAGGCTTATTAGATTGGGCTATTTGTTGATATAATTATCAGTCAGTCAGTTTCTTTTATTATATTATATTTTTTATTTACATAATTTAAAAAAGAATCTTTAAACGAAAACTTTTTTAAAAATAAAATACCATTCTATAGCCCTTTCCCACGACACCTCTCGCTCTTTTTTATTCCAATTATGAATAAATAACTAACACATAATCCACTGGCCAAGCGTTACCGTTGTCAAGGTTACCGCTGTCAAGGTTACGCGTCTACACCGTAGACGCGTAGACAATAGTAAATTATAAGTTCATGATCGACGCACCACTGCAATCACTGCTCATAGACTTTTCATGTATATTTTTTATTAACATTCTATATTCTATTCTTAATTTTACAATAACCATTTAATATTAAAATAAAATGTAACGTACATTTCGTAAAAAGCGACATATCTTAAAACATGGCTTGTAAATAAAGATAAATAAAATTGTGTTCAAATTTGTATTTTTTCTAATTGAATATTTTACTAGCGATTTTAATGTCGTATTAAGTTTTTTTTTTATATTTTCTTGAAAAATTTGTTAAATGACGTTGAATATATATATAGCAATCTCCATTATGAATGAGAAGAGTTACTTAGCCAAAGCAATAACAATAAATAAATATAAATAGACAGTACTTTAGTATTAAATTTTTATTTATTGAGCTATATTCGTGAAATAAATTTTATGAAATAAAATCTATTCGATAAGTATGAAGGCGCAGCGGTTTCATTACAATGGAAATCTTATACCTACATACATAATTACAAATATTGTGAGAGATGACACATTCGGTAATTCCACCATAATTCCCTTTACTTTCTATTATCTTTATGCACGTAATATATGAATGTTTTATTTTATTTCATTTACTCTGTTCGTAACTACTATAACAAATTTCTTTCATACCAAACATTTAACGATTCTAAATATCTATGGTGCATCCAATGTTCAAAGATAAAAATATATCTTTTAATGATTTATGATGACCCGTCACGTAAAAAGGCGCACTTTCGTTCATAATTTATTGTGACATTTGGCTGTCAGTGGATGTCATGTCATGTGAAATATTAAAGATTCACTTTTTAATCCGCGTCCATAGGCGACGTGAATGTATTGTTTTTAATGTAGTTAAAACTAGATGTATACATTTCTATAGGAGATTATATATATTTATTTATTTTTAAATTTTCATTATTACAGTCTTAAATCAGATCTTTAATTGAGTATAGATTGAATGATTTATTTATGTATGAATAAATAAATGAATCAATTTTACCGCTTATATCCTTCTGTACTTTACCTACTTCTATGTCCCCGCTACCTTCATCACCTCTACGTCTTTACTCCACCCACCTAACCTACCCCTACTTACTACTACACCTATTTACATCTATTTTTTTTTATGGAAGAAGGTGGCAAACGAGTAAGCAGATCACCTGATGAAATGTGAGCGCTACCCATAGACATCCGCAACACGCAAGTGTGTTGCAGATGCGTTGCCTACCTTTAATGGACTGGGGAGGGCATAGACTAGGAATAAGGATATTTAGTTTTCCCCGTTAACCCCCTCCCCGTCCAATCCTCTTCCCTTTACGATCCTATCCTTAT
>JWHW01038115.1:74876-85914 GCA_000931545.1 Papilio glaucus | reverse complement strand
CAAGGAATAAAAGTAAAAAGTTTAAACAAACCACTGCACCCGTTCAAGCCACCTAAATTAATAAAAATATTTGGTCGCATATTCGGTTTATCGAACTCTGTTGATAAAAGTCAAAATAATTGTACGAACAGTTTCGTTAAAATAGATAACTTGTACCTACATACATAATTACAAATATTGAGATGACACGTTCGGTAATTTCACCATAATTCCCTTTCCTTGCTATTATCTTTTATGCACGTATATATGAATGTTTTATTTTATTTCATTAGTCTATTCGTAACATATACTATAAAAAACATCTTTTATAGCAAACATTTAACGATTCTAAATATCTATCGTGCACCCAATGTTCAAAGATACAAAAATTTATCGTTTAATGATTTATGATGACTCGTCTCGTAAAAAGGCGCACTTTCGTTCATAATTTATTGTGACATTTGGCTGTCAGTGGATGGGCACATGGATGTCATGTCATGTGAAATATTAAAGATTCACTTTTTAATCCGCGTCCCTAGGCGACGTGAATGTATTGTTTTTAATGTAGTTAAAACTAGATGTATAGATTTCTATGGGAGATTATATATATTTATTTATTTATTACGGTAATTTATTTTTAAATTTTCATCATTACAGTCTTAAATCAGATCTTTAATTGAGTATAGATTGAATGATTTATTTATGTATGAATAAATAAATGAATCATTTTTACCGGCTATATCCTTCTGTACTTTACCTACTTCTATGTCCCCGCTATCTTCATCACCTCTACTTCTTTACTCCACCCACCGAACCTACCCCTACTTACTACTACACCTATTTACATCTACCCTCTACTATCCCAAACTACTGCAGGGTTATATGTTATACTTGTATGTGGGAACGGAACGTAAGAGTGAAGGAAGTGAGCGGTTGAATGAATGGGGAGTAGGAATGAGTAGGAGGAAAAAAAAAGAAAGATGGCGTTTTGGCCGGTGTGTGCCTAACAAGTGTTAAGATTAAAAGTGATTTTTAAATATTGAAGAATATCTTTTTTTCGCCACTCTAACATGTATATTCACCCTTCGACCAAGCACCCCCTAACTAACTCACCATCAATTGGGCAGCGAAGGAATCGAATTTTAGTTCGTCGGTCAAAAGAGGCGACCTGTTACCATCAGAATTCAACGGCGACGTCGGCAGAGCTGAAATAAAGACAAATACCTATAACCCACATCTATATTCTGAAAGTAATGCTTCGGTGGTTCGGGGATTTAAAAAGGACGAATGAAGACAAATTTATGTTGTAAAAGTAATTGGAATGAATCCTCAGTCTAACTTTTAATATTAAATAAGAAATATAAAGTGAATCTTGTTTTCGTGTGTGTGTTGTTTAAAAACATTTCGATACACATAAACATATATACCATTCTGGTTTAAATAGTGCCCATTACTTAAATATAGCTTAGCTAGCTAAATTGGGAATCGCAATATCTACTGGCGGGCTGGGATAAATGACTGGGATATTCGGTAAGCAAAATGTAACTGAAAACATCGGATACTTCTTAGTAACAGGTATGGTCTTATGGTAGGTTATATATAAGCATATGGTCGCACCATCTTTGGGGTTTTCTTAAATAATGGCTTTTTGTTTTAAAGCATTTTTTGGTTGTTAATGATTTTAGTTCTATCGTTTTAGTATTTGTATCAAGACCGTAACTTGTATAATCGCCTTGAAGTGGAGGACCTTGTCCGCGGTTTAAAACAATTTCATCGAGTGCTTCTCAGACTGACCTATTAAACTTGCTAGTTTAATATTATTTTGATTCTAATGAAACTGGAAATTAATTCCATTTACTTTGGACTCACTTTCAATATTTATTACATAACGTAGTGCACCCTTAGAAGATATTTGTACAATGAAATTTACTCCATTGTTATTTTGATAAGGTGTCAAAAAAGTATTATTAGGCTCAGACATGAATGTGTTAATGATGATAATATAAGTTGGGTTCTAAAAAAGAAATTAGTTTACTAATACACTAATAATGCTATTTATATCACATTATGAAATTTATACTGTTATAATCTAAAGCTTGAGATTCTTGTATATGTCACCGATCGATTGTAAATTTCGGTTGTTTAGCAAATTGTGAACTGAACGAATCATAATTTGATGTTTCATTTCTGGGTAGTTTATACACTGTCGATTCTTTTTTAAGATTTCTTTTGGATCGAGAACTTTCTAGGGACTCGGCATCTTCTTCTCCCTGCCCTTTACCCACTTTTTATGTAGGGTTTGCACAACACGAACTTAGTCCATACTGTAATAGATTTTGGCTATAGTTTTTTTACGGACGGCCCCCTGCCTGACGTCAAATCTCATCGGGCATGTATATGAAATATTTGTAGATTATCGGAATAATGTACTAATGTTTCTTTTAACCATTCCCAGCTTAAACCAAGCTTAAACTTGGTTGGAAATGGTTTACGACAATACTCGAATGGCGGATTAGAACCCACGACCATGCTGTACATGTTTCGCAATCCGTACTATTACCCTACGCATACAACATCACCATCAGCAATTCAAATAACTTGCTTATTTTGCATTGTAACCAACAAAATCCAGATAGCAGATACTGAATCTTATATGTATTTCTTCAGAGTAAATAAAGCAAACAGCAACTAAAGACACGGGCTTTTTGCTCGCTCCAATTTTTCAAATTAAAAAGTCTGGCAAAAATGTTTTACTAAGCAACCCTTTACTAATGGATTGGCAATAAAATTACCTTAATTTTGATATATTTTTCAGTAATGGTCAGTGCAATTTAAAAAAATGTTCCATTTAAAAGCCTGGCAACTATTATTTTTGACGGTATTTTAGTAAGCAACCCTATACCACTGCATTGGTAATAAAATTGCCTGCACTTTCATATATTTTTCGCCTGGCAAGCAAGTCAGTGCATATTATTTTCCTCCAATAAGCAGATGATTAAAAGAAGCAGAAGCTCGACCCCTCTTCGTATCTTAGACCATTAGGAAGGCATAAAATGAAGACGACTATGTTAAACATAATATGCGAAGTTTATATGATACAGAACGAAATTTTGTATGCAAATATTACCTCTGCAAGTTGATAATGCGCTGGGACCATGTCAATTTACACCCACGTGACGTCAGCCGTAAAATATTTTTTTTAAAATACCCCATGTACTTTACTGTAACTCTGTTAATGTGTGTGCAAAATCTCTTAAACAATGTTTACAGGCGACCGGATACTACAACCGGGTTCATTTCAAAATACAAATAAAATATAATATTATATTAATTAATAACTTAATTTCGTGTGTTGAATTTATAATACTGTCTTTACTACAAGTTGTATTCAATTGAACTTAATATAAAATAAGTCCCAGTCCCCTTTAGGATCGTATAAATTGATAATTGAAGTGTACACAGTCAGCGTCGAGCTTGGGGGAGCTTTCAACTTGTTGCTCCAAGCTTACGCTTAACCACCGGTTTTACAATCCGTATTTTTTTGTCATATAAAAACATTAAACTATGTTTTTATTCATTATGTTACTAGAAAATATTCAAATATTTTTATTATTATATCGTGTAACAGTTTATCAACTTTTAATATTATTTGTTAATATTTAAAAAAAATGGTAAAATTTTTTCAAGTTGGTGTCCGTATCATCTGCGCATCTTAAATCCAACAAGAGCCTATGCACTTAGTGCGTGAAATTTTTAACAATAGTGAAACGCTTATATCATTATAAATGCTATTTACTCAGGTCAGGATACAATTACATATATTTAAATAACGTTTGTAGTTATGTATTCGTCATATGTACAATATTTATGCAATAATAATCAAGTTTTAGGTTCTCTCTCAACTGAAACTGCAACGCCTGAGGGTTCGTTCAAATTAAATTAATTGTAAATTGTATTCCCATCTTAGGTTTTACGGTAAACCACTTAACAATAGTATAATCGCAACCTACGCCTAAGGAATGTCCAAGAAATTTGAAACAATCTTCAATTTCGTTCTAAATCCCGTATGGTCGAGTTCCAGGTGAATTCAAATATTTTCGTGCACTCTAAAACACAAATCTTTGTTTATATATCATGTAACATCCTGACAGTGACCTGATCTATTAGGAAGATAGTTGTAGGTCCTTTTACCATTTATAAATTGAACCCCAGGTATATTTGGAATTTAATAAGTTAGGGATTGCTGTCTAGATTCTCCCCAGAGGGGTGTGAAATATGAGAGAGTCTGAAACACAATGAAGCTATTAGCGTTAGTCTTTGAACACCCTATCTTTTTCCTACGTTATCTACGTATCTGATTTCTTCATTTTATCTAGTGATTTTAAACTTTTTAAATTGGATCTCTTATTTTATTGTTCGTCTTCTAAAATGTATTAATAGTAGGTAATGAAGGAAACCTTGGATATATAATTTTTTATTAACTATTATTAAAATTACATACCGTCAAGCAGATGTTTGTTTTTTTTTTAAGTCAAAATATATGTTTCCATGGCTTCGAACGCAGGACCAGTTCTCTCGAAGTGACAATTCTAACAACCTTAATGCAACAAGGTAGAAGAAAAACGTTTATTTAATAAAATATTATTAACGTTCGGAATTTACTTGAATTAGAGAAGCGACGACATTGCTGAGAACAGTTGACTGCAAATAAGAATTCCCAGGTCTCAAGTTTCAAAATGGGAAAGGAAATACACGACGTAATTCCTTTTTAAACAGACGCCATTGCATTTTGTCAACTATTTCTTGACGATCCGTTCAGTTGTGAAGGCGGGAAAACGTAACAAACAAACAATCTCTCATAGCATTTATATGATATATTCTTAGCCATAAGTGATATATACATATCATATAATTTATATTGCATTGTTGTTTATTTTATTTTTAGGAAAATTTCATCAATATTTTGGGATAAGGCCAAGGTAATATTGTGTTGTGAAGTCATAGGTTATAGAAGTGTACGTTCTACAAGGGCCGTCTTGGCCATATTGTGAACCGAGATAGGGGACAGTAGGAGGTAGGGGTAGCAGTAGGAGAATATAAAAATCCTATACAAATAAATTAAAATTATTCATCGGAAGCGGCTTAAAAAGCGAATCTTCATAAATTCAAATTGCGTGACGCTATAAAAAAGTAAAAAACTACATTTTTTGAGAATCTGTGGTAATTTCCTTGAGTTTTTACAAAATTAAAGGTAAAATAAAGGGTTTTTTAACACTTTGTAGCGATTAGGATAATATTATGAAAAAAATATTACTTATTTTCTCTGATGATTTCAGATTTAATAACTTATTTGAGTTAAGATAATGATATCTTATATTTCAACTAAACGAAGTAAAATGAAATATAAATATATATCGTAAACAAAATATAATAGAAACTAAAGGGAATTATGGACAGATGCGAATAATAATTTGTTAGTACCTTTTCCCTTTCATGCCTTAACGGCTCAACTAATCATAACCGTGGTATACACAAATTGGGGTACAAAAATGACATAGGATCTTTTATCACGAAAAAAAACGACACGTTCGATATAAATGTGCTTGGGCAACCACGCCCCTTGACTTAACGCTGTGAATAATACGGGTAAGTTGACACTTGTACGAAAGAGGTATGGGTGGGGGAGAAGCAAGTAGATACGCGTGCGGGCGGCACGCCTCGCGCGGTTATTTATCATGCGCGTGCGTTCACATTGGTGCGTGGAATTATGATTACGGCAAATATATATGGTAATATAATAGTAAGTCAGTTAATTTTTATAAAATACTGGCTTCGGCCCCGGCTTCGCCAGCCGTTTCGGAGTCTATGGGAAACGTACAAACACCCATCGCCTTTTATATATATTTGTTAATTAAAGTCTGTTCTTAAAACTAAAGTAATTAAAAAAGTGTTTTTTCATTACTTTAATTTGAGGATACAAAACATAGAAGAAGATGACAAACGAGCAAGCAAGAGCGTGAGTTGCTTTTAATGGACAGAGGATATTATAAACAGAAAAGTGAGTTTCCCCTTTTTCGTTTTTTTCCCGTCAATCCTCTTCTCCTTTCCATTCTTTCTTTATTAGAATAGGATAAGAAAGGGTAGAATCAGGCCTCCGGCATCTCACTCATTAGACGCAACGCTGAAGCACACTTCTACATCACGCCTGTCTTCTGTGAGGTCATGGTATTTTACCGGTTAAGCCGGTCAACATGCAACAGCTTTTATTGTTGGGGGCTCTACCACTGTCAACATGAAATCTATACTTTGCTCCATTGCAAGATATGATTATTGAACACAAACAACCGTCATTTACCATACGTGGCGGTTATGATAATTTTTTTTTAGGTTGAGTTGCAAGGACCTTTGTGGCGTTAGTCCTTCCTCAGCCTTAGTGAGGCTGGGATTAGTTTGCGGTCGCTGCCAGTTTCACATATGAGTGGTCTCCCATTAGTGGGAGACGGGCCGTGACTGTAAACTAATTAATAACACTCCCACTCACCCTGAGAAAGCGATACCGTGGGGCTCGAAACTAGTCGGCCGTACATACACCGGACTACACGTGAAGTAACCCGTTATTTTATTATTTATTAAACATGAAATTTTGTACCCAGATTGTCAGGAGTACAGAAAATGACATGAGGTACTTACGCTTATCCCGTAAAACACTGTTCCCGAGAAGGAAAACCTTCATTACAATATCGGTTGCCATGGTAATATTTCATGTTTTAACAATAACAACTATTTGACATACATTACCTATAATTCGAAGTCTCCAAGAAGAATCCAAAGTGGAAAATGATGAAATAAATGCGTCTGACGCAGCGGGTATCATATATTATTAATAGAACAAAGTTAAACATAATACATACTGTAGGTCGGAGACTCGAACCCAGACAGGGCATTACTTTGTGTATTTAATTATATCACCACAGATCCAAAAATAGTGATGGAAAACATCGTGAGGAAAGCGGCATGTCTTAGAACCACTAAATTCGAACACATGTATCATTCACCAACCCGCACTCGGCCAGCATGGTGTATTACACGGAGAGGAGGCCTTTGTCTTTGCAGTAAAACGTACTAAAAAGGTTCATTATTATATCCATTATTATATTTCTTAATTAATTATATTTATCTTCATAACTTTACAGCTCGTATGTTCTCCTCAAGAGGTAAATAAATGTAAATTTGCTTACCAGATTGTTTCTAATGCGCATAACATTTACGCCAACCTGTCCGATCCGATGAAAACATCCTATTATTATGTCGGTCCTAATCTAAGTTGGTTTTCTTAATAGACTTAAGATATTATATATTTATATGATACAAGCATAAGATATTATATATTTACTTTATATTCATACTTTTTTTTAATTTTAGCTATTAGGCACTTGATATGTCAACCCTAATGAATTGCCACATAGATTGGTAATTTGCCGCTCTCATCCGGTGGATTCTCTACATTATTAAGATCGTCAGCCCATCTTATGGAAGGTCTACCCACGCTGTGCAACATTCATGTGACCTTCATTTCAGTACATTCTGCTATTTCTTAACAGTAAATAGTTTAATTTGATTACAAATATACAAACAAACACGCACTCACGCTCAATCAATCATTGGACCCCGGTCGTATATAAGTTTGCTCCGAAAAATATAACTAATACAACCGACAACAGTATCTAATTGAATTCTATGAACATTTTGTATTCATTTGCATATCAATCAACACTAATTTAATTTGTTACTTTAGTCAGTGAACTGGAATTCGCCACGAACAAATGGATGGAAAATATAATGTTCAATTTATACATATTAGTTGCATGCATCTCTATAAATTCATATTTCACGTTGTTGTAAATACTGTACACATGTTATGATGATTATAAACGATACGAATAGCGGTAATATTACTTATCTGTTTTCTCACCTCTCTTTCCTTCGATTACCAATTTTATTGCACAACTTGTGGGTCCAGTCAATCCCTGGTGTATTTTTTTATAATATTGTTTATCTTATGATTGCTACTAGGATGAGGATATTTATTACATAACAAGTTTATCAAAAAGCTAACAGTGACATTTTATTTCAGTTACATACGTTCGTTTATATTCTAGTCCTATTCTCTCCCCCCCTCCCCCCTTATCTTTTTCTAATAAGGATAGAATGGGAGGGTAGAGGATTTGACGGGGTGGGGAAGGATAGGTAAACGAAATATCTTTATTTGTTTTAAAAGTCATTAGCTTGCTGCAGATGCCTATGGCTATCGTTATCTAAAACTGCTTGCTTGCTTGCCATCTTGTTACATAAAAAAAATCTATGCAAATGTATGGCAGTTTCATAAATTTAAGTCCTTACGTAAAATACTTACTTATTGAAGTCGCCCATGCATAATATCAGATGTAGCGGCAACTCGTGTAGTCGCCAAATCAGAGGTAACCTCAATAATAAATTCGGATATGAATACCATCTGTTCATGGATAACATGCGTTTAGTTGAATATTTCTACAGCATTAATTAACCCTAGTTGGACTATTTTTATACATATCGAGTAACGTTATTAAAAATTACGTCTGCGTCATTTATTTTAACGCTGCGTTTTTATGGTTATTTAGGTATATGATTAGTTAAATCTCTCTTCTTCTATATAAATAAAATCAGTCTCGAATGCATGTCCCCGCATAACTTCAGAATGGCTATACCTATATAAAAAATGTATTGGGCTTAAAAATTCCTTAAAAAAATCGAACCATTATGTACAATGTAGCCATGTTATGGTTACTATGTTACTACGTATTTGTTTTATAGTAGAAAGTGGCAAACGAGCAAGCGGAACACCTAATGTGAAGTGAGCGCTACCCATAGACATCCGCAACAAGCAAATGTGTTGCAGATGCGTTGCCTACCTACAATGAACAGAGGAAGATATAGACAGGAAAAAGGATATTTCCTTTTCTCCGCCTACTCCCACCTGTCCAATTCTCTTCCCGTTCCCATCCTATCCTGATGAGGAATGGGTGGGAAGCGGAAGGGGACTAAAATTAGGCGTCCCACACCTCACTCATAAGACGAAACGCAGAGTACTTCTACTTAACGCCTGTTTTCTGTATTGTTACGACCATAACAACTTTGATATATTTTATCTATAATGCCAAATTATTATACGCGGGATCGAGTTACAAAAACTTCCAGCCAGGAGAATAAAAAAACAAATGCGCGCAAAACCGCGAACAACAGGTAACAGCGCCACTATATGAAGAATATAAAAAAAATATGAATATCATGTAAGTAAAAATATGAGTATTTTAATTCTATAAAACGTTTAATTTCCGCTGTACTAAGTAGCCAATGTTTAAGTGGAAACCTACTTTACAGTTACATGTCTCATTCTAAATTATTTTCTAAGTAATATTAATTTTCTGGTGAGTCTGTAGATGCCTCTTCTAGGCAAACAGTGACAAATCAAAGAAAAAGAATCAGCGCGGCTTCCAGTTACAAATTTGAGGCAGCATCAGGTGAGCCTCTTCCTTTTACGCTATTGTTTTGTGTGTGTGTTTTTTCTCTCTTTTTAATAACTTTTCAGTGATTGATTTGTTTTCGCTCTATTTAAATTTTATTTAATATTTTTCTATTAACAATATGACAAACCCAAAATATCGCTTAGTATTTACCGATACAAGTTTCACCTATTATGTGTATTGGGAAGCTACTGTAAAAGAAAACATGGTAAGTTTTTGGTTTCAACGTTTTCATTCTGGACGTTTTCACCTACCGAACAAACCCAGTGGACGGCGGGGAGACCCTAATTGATAATAAAGAATCAAAAGTGATCGTCGAAGCAAATCGTAAGGACCAGTATTAATTTAATCGGAGATAAGAAGTACCCTTCGTAAGATGTATTGGTACCTACCATCATTGTTAGGCGAAGTTCACAGTAATCAGATTTATCCTTCGTTATCACTACCATTAACAGTTGTTGATTTAGTTAGGCTTGTTGCGCAATAGACGATTTCTTGGAACAATCGGTACAAGAGATAACGGGGCCGGATGAAGTGCGTTTTAGCTGAATAGTGCGTTTGATTTGTTGATATTGGGAGGATGTGAACGTGCTTTATCAAGCATGACTATTGCTTTAAAATGCAATAGTTCGATATGTAATATTTTTTACAGTATAGAGGAATATTCGATATAATATCACGCCAAAATATATTATTTAAATAAAAAGAATTAAAAAATAGGGAAATGGCTAACTTATGGTACGTATTAACATAACAAATTGAAGTAGCAGTAACCTGTGTTTATGTTCAGGTATAGGTACAACGTTTTAGGGTCAGAGAGAAAATTAGTGAAATATTGTACCATTTAGTGTTTATGTACATACTTCAAAACATCATAAATTTGTTTAATTTCTAGTCTGTAACTTTTTTTGTATACATATGCCTTTTAAGAAAAAAATTAGAGAGGTTTAAACAA
Source organism: Papilio glaucus (assembly GCA_000931545.1). Lineage (NCBI taxonomy): Eukaryota > Metazoa > Arthropoda > Insecta > Lepidoptera > Papilionidae > Papilio > Papilio glaucus. The sequence goes on along the minus strand of JWHW01038115.1, from coordinate 75,420 downwards.
AAAAACGATGTGGATATGCGTCTTCTAATGAAATAAAGCGCCCGACTCGTCGAGATCCGCAAATGACCCCGCTCTCCACGCTCGTAGCTCGCAGTTAAGTTCTACAAGTGCTCCTAAAATGTGTTAAAAAAGTGTTTTTACTTTACTTCGATCATCCAGAACTTAGTCAAGTCTACATTTCTGGGAGAGCGGAAACCCTGCAGAAAATCGTCCTTATAAAACGAACCATTTGTGCTATCTCTAGGGCGGTTCGATGTCCAGTTCTCCTCTTTCCGTTAAAGGTAGACAACTCATTTCCTTATTCCCGATGACTATGGGTCATTTAACATAAGGTGACCCGCTTGCTCGTTTGCCGCCATATTGCATGAAAAAGGTGAAATTGTGGTCAAGCGCTATAAATTCAATATAAAAAAGTGAACGGGCCCATAAGAAAGAGCATCGCGAAGGCGAAAGTTGAGGGTTCACCTAAAGGAATTACTTCGATAACTTATCATTTATTGTATATGCTAGATTTATTTTTAAATGAAACGCCATTTTTCTATGA
>JWHW01038115.1:31393-74859 GCA_000931545.1 Papilio glaucus | reverse complement strand
ATATAAAATTTGGATTACAATTAAGGCGTTTAAAATTAATAGAGTGTAGACACCCCTAGATACTTATAAAGACGTACCTATATCCAACTGTAGCAAGATCAGAAGCGGCAGCTGCTGTTATAAAAATTGACCACCTCGAGCGGGGCAGTAAATTAATGTATTATACTCGTAATCTTCTGTAAGACTCCATCCTTTTCTCCCCACTCCCTATTTCTCTTCTTCTTTTTCCAACAAAAGCTAACATCCGTAACTTTTTTGTCTGATGATGGATCGTACAATGCCGTCTTTTATTATCATGTGCCTCATTTGACAGCAATATTTGACACTAGTCTAAAGGTTGTTTTTTAAAACATTACAATTCTAAAATTTGAGCTTTCCGCTTCATCTTACTATCTAAAGTAATACCTACTTACTACAAGATATCTTAGTACTCACTTAGTTTCTATCCTTAAGTAATAGAAAGTTACTTTATACTTTCTGTTATTACAAATTGTATAGACACATAATATATAGTATGAATTACGTGGAATTTTTATGTCACGATTTTAAAATCAATATTTTTAATAAGCGTACAATTTTTTTTGTTTTTAAAATACTCTTTTTTTTTAAAAGGGAATTTTTTCTTAATCATACCTGCCACTTACTTTTAACAGTTTTCCAATCTTCTCTTATCTTTATAAGGAATGTGTTGATTTTGAACAACATCGAGATCTTTAATATGAAATACGTCAAGATTACTCTTATTTTGCATTAAAATCTTACTACATTTTCAACAATTTTATTTTAAGTTCGTATAAATTCCTTTTCTTTATATATTTAGTTCAATATACATTCTTAGGGTATAGGAGAAAAATCTAAAATACATCAAACATGTATCAGCTTTTGGGATATTTTTCATATAATATACATAAGAAATATATATAAGTAGAATAAGCCAGTAAGAAGTATGATTGAAATAAATTATTACTAATGACATATTACGACAAATACTAGTATAGTGTACATATAGTATGTTACCATAACAAGAAACAATGTCATAATCAAAGAGATTCTAAAAACATAATTTTCATTTATAACAATCATTGGATTAAATAACTTGTTAAAATGCTTTAACTTTGAGCCTATATAGACTAATATATATTCAAATAAGAAATAAATTTAGTCTTAGAATACGTAAGTTGGTAAATCAAAAATTAACACAGGCACACGTTATGTTTAAACATAATGAGAGAAATTAATTAATCTGAATGATTTTAAGTAAGGTATTCATTTTACGTATTCCACGCACAAGTCAATGACGAAACCATCATATTGTTATATACTATGATGACTAATTTATACCTAGCCAGATATATGCAGATAGTAACAACAAAAATACAAAATACCTTAAACAAATAAAATGTAAGAAACTAATTAAAGTTAACGAGCAAATAAAAAAAAAGTTTTAAGATCAACAATAAATTCCTACCAGTCTTTCATATTTAAACTTTATGGCACCTTACTTAGGCAACGGATGGTACAAATAAAAAAAAAAACATTACTAAATGCTTTAAGTATGAGCAAATTGAAGCAGATTTGTACATTTTTTATTTAATCATTGCTTTCACATTCATGGCTCTTTTAAGTTTAATGAAGTTGTATTTGGCTCACATATAAGAGAGGATTGCCTTGTATGAGCACTAATAGTATCTATGGCATGGCACTGTAGAAACATATTTGGCTTAAATATTTTATTTTTGGATTCTTCGAAATACTGATAATTTTCAATGAAATTGTTTCTACTCATCATAGAGCATATCCCAAGATTTTACGGGATGATACGTGATTTTTCGATTGGATTGTTTAAAAGGGTGCACCTAAGCTTTAAACTGAGTTTCTATCGCCGGAACTGCAAGTGTAGGCCGCCATCTTGGCAAACGCCTTTTTACAAATATCTCAGAAACCGTGAGTATGTTAAAACAGTGATTGATCATTTTCATTACTACACGACAATCTTCATTGCGCTAGAACTCAACAACAAAAAAAGTTCGGATGATAGCAGATTAGGTGTAAGCGAGCCCTTAGGAGGTCCCGACATAATCAAATCGAAAAATCACGTGGAAGATTTAATGAGAGCGAACATCCCATTAATTGTTGGTGCTAAAACTCCTGGATTAACAGTACAATATTGTTAATACTATTTAAATTTATGGAATTATGTATTTAAACTTAGTTACCTAATTTATTATATTACGTTGAATTTATTTGACGACAATTTTTTTATTTTAGTCAACGTCCATATTGTCGTCCGCCTCCTGGGCAAATCCAATTTTTTCACACAAGTACATCATGGCTTCTTGTATATGTTCCGCACTAACATTCTGGTTCGAATCTTGATCTCCGTTTTGAGTTTCATTAGATTCACCAGGTCCTGGTCCGAACTTTAAATAATTTTATTTTAAAATTAGTATCAGATGACAAGACAACCCTTATTGAATGATGAGTTCGTGTAATTAGTGGACACTATATTTAATGGCTATGTAAATGGGTGTTCAACATTATTGATTCATCTTTGACGGATAGAGTTGTTAATTACCGAAGGCAATCGGAGCACTTAAAATTATTAGTTGACAAAAATATTTAAAAAACAAAACTATTAATGGTATTGTTAAAATGTTAGGGAAACTTGACAGAAACTGCACGCAGAAGCTAAATAAATAAAATGCAATAGCCAGAGATTTCGCATAAGCTTTCATATTATACCTAGGTACATTTTTGTGTAGGTATATTAGCGAGCGGTTCAACATACAACATTGTTCAAAGCCAATTCGCAGACATTTGTAAATGAATTATAAGTTTTCTGTATATGTACGTATGATATTGCGCATATGTTATATAAATTCGAAATATAAACAAATGTATTATCTTGAATAATAATATAATATACTTACATGAAGGTAGCATTGGGCTTCCATCCATTCATCTAAAGTCTGCGTTGTCGGTTCATCCCTTTGATAGCTTAAAAGATCAAAACCTAAAAATAAAAAATGACTTGGTTTTACGAAGTTATAGATTTACTAGTTGTGCCCGCAACTTTTTGGCTAATTACTTCGCAATTAAAATACATACATTAAAATAATCTATTTTCAGTGTTTTACTGCAAATAGCTTATTTAATTACATTTTTATAAACAATGTTTTTTGGGTTCCCATCTTTTTCCAAAACATAGAGATTGATAGACGTAAGCATGCCACTTGAAAACATTTTTTTCTAAATGGACACTTGCAACTTTAAGAGTCTGTCCTTGAGCTATGTTTATTTTTATTGCAAATGCTTGTAAATTCCAGGGGATATAAAATAAATAAATATGCACTCACGCCTGTAAGCAGAGATAACCGATTTCTTTCAACTATACTCTTTTAAACTAAAATGGCAAATCAGTCGGAATTATCGGAATACGGGGAATCAAAAAATTTTCTCCTTTTGTCTTTTTTTCATGATTGTAGATTTTATAATATTGTTTTATGATGTGACTAGTTCAGTGTACATAACATTGTGACATGATATGTTCGTTTATTTGGTTAACTATCTTATTTTATTAATATTCGCATGCATTTCGCACAGTCCGCTGCCCTCACATGTCTGCCCGTTCGGGCATATTTTCCCATTAAGGATAATACATATATATTTTATTATTTACTAGCTGTGCCCTGCGGTTTCACCCGCCCTGCAGTTTTACTTAAACGAAATGATATTAGCTACTTAATAGTACTCTAATTTATAGCATTTTTATCGAACAAACGTTTGACATGGTTCTTTAAAATGATTTTTTTATTTATAAACCGATTGAGTTAAAACAAAGCTAGCTTAGCTTAGTTAAGCCGTTTCTGAGATTAGCGGTAACAAACGCGCAGACAAAAATTCTAATAATCATCTTACATGTACAGACAGGGATCAGTTATATTTTATTTTATTTAACTTTGATTGTCATATTTATTTTCATCTAATCAAAGGCCTAAACAATAAGTTTCAAGCTAGTAGCTTTAAAAATGAGGAAACTTCCATACAAACTTTCCCCTAATCGACCCCTAACCACTCTTTTTTCGTATAAAAAAGTAGCCTATGTCCTTTCTCATGTCCTAGACTATCTTTGTACCAATTTTGATTTAAATCGGTTTAGTAGTTTAAGCGGGAAAGCATAACAGAAAGACAGAGTTACTTTTGCGTTTGTAATATTAATAAAGTAAGGATAACGAACGATTGGGGCGTGTGACAATGTTTACGTTAAGAATATTTATCAATAGCTCTTACCTGAAAGAAGTGAATTGTCTTGGTCAATGTATTCGTAAGCATCGATTGTGGCACGTTTATTTGGCACTTCATCAGTCTCGGTCGTATCGCAGTGCCTTTTAACTCCAACTTTCGGTTGCGGTATATAATCTTCAAATGGATTTAGTGAAACAAACTCACTGAAAACATCCTCTTGCATGGGGGGGTCGACTGGATTTTCAAACGAAGTGATATTATAATTCGATGTCGATGGTCCGGCCTGAATGACTTGCGTGGTCGGTATGTCCCAAGTACTGCTAATTTCATTCAACTCAACGGGGGAGGACGGTGGTACGTCGGTAATGCCATAATAATCGTCGTAAAAAGGTGTCCGAGTAAATGGACAAACGGCAGCGTTAGAGTTTTCCGGAGTATTATTGTTGTACCAATCGAGGTTTACTTCGGTAGGTTGAGATGATGATGTTACTGTGCAAGTAGGCTCAGAATAACTTCCCGCATGTTTGAGAGAAGAACGGTTTGATTGTTCCATATTATGCGACCAAAGCTCTTTATATGGATGATAACGATTGTTTGTATTTGAGGTCACAGTGTGTGTTACGCCAAGGGTGGTTGTTGGGCTAAATGTTTGTGCATAATAATTAGCACTGAATGTAGTGGAAGGTTCAGAAATTGTACTATCAGCTACAGGATTTTCATTCATTGTGTACGTTTTTATGTTATCTGCTATTCCATACGTGTAAGGCGTAAGATTTTTGGAATGTTCTGGTTCTGTTGTATGCAGTCGCTGTATTACAAGTGGATTAATGAACCTCTGGAAGCCTAATAAGTCGGGTTCGGGTGAAGTATAATTCGTAGTGCCATCGCTAGTCGTATGAGACGACGAAAAGGAACTGACCGAAGGTACATCTATGTAAGAATCATTGTTTGATATTTCATATCCTGAAGGTTTATGATCCATAACTTTAACAAATTCTTTTTCGGTTTCTAAGTAGTTAGATGTTTTTTCTTCCTTTATTTCCTCACGATGTTCTCTCGGTGGAGATCTATTCCTAAAAGTGTGGATCACGCTATATATTTTATCGATAGCTCCAACGATTCTTTCTTTTTTAGGGGGAATTATAGAAAGTCGATTTGGTAACAGCTCTTCTTGGAACGGTGAACTCGCCTTAAATGTTTCAGGATGGGGAGATGGTAAGTTGGTTACTAAATGAAGGATAACCTTCCGCAATTGTCGTGGATCTTCTACAGGAAGAACTTGGCTGTCGTTAACCTAAAACAAAAAAAAAAACATCATGCAGAACATAAAATTCAGAGAACCTAAAGTGTCAACACTGTGTCTTGCAAAGATGGATTAGCCCGTTTCATGTAAAAAAATAAGATTTTAAAACATACGAATATTGTAAAAAAATTACAATAATATAATAAATATTCTTATTATAACTTCTTTTCAAATATTCGTATGTGTAAAAAACTTATTTTAACCCGTCTTGAAGAGATGGATTAGTCGGTTTCAAGTGAAAGAAAAATAAGATTTTTAAACATACGAATATTTAAAAAAATATAATAAATGTAACTTCTTTTTTAATATTCGTATGTTTAAAAATCTTATTTTCACCCGTCTTGAAGAGATGGATAAGCCAGTTTTATGTGAAAAATAAGATTTTTATACATACGAATATTTAAAAAATATAATAAAAATAATATAATAAACACATTACAATAATATAACTTCTTTTTAAATATTCGTATGTTAAAAAATCTTATTGTCACCTGTCTTGAAGAGATAGATTAGTCGGTTTTATGTAAAAAATAAGATTTTGTTAAAATACGAATATTTAAAAAATATATAATAAATTAATAATAACTTCTTAGCAGCTGATAGATTGTGCGCGCGGTCAAGGATGACTTTTTCACATCGCTGAAAGAATCTCGGTGGCCACCAGGATGCGGTGGCTGGGCCGCAATTTTTGTTGAATTTTCCACACTTCCTTCCTTCTTTTACCTCATATTCGCATTTCTAAATGCTATCAGCTAGGCAATCGAATTCTAGTGCTTCGGATTTTTTTTTCTGATAAAGTTGAACAATGATCTAGATTATAATGCTACGGTTAAGACAGACACGAAAGGTTAAGCTATTGTTCAAAATACCAACGTAAAATAGACAAGCAAACGAAAGGAAATTAAATTGTTTTTTGGGAGTAGTAGAAAGTATTTTATTTTGTTATTTTAATAGAAAAGTGTTTGTTATTTCTTGACTATTTGTCCATTTATTTACTAAATAAAAGTACCTACGTCACTATTGCACCAATGTGAAATACAAACTATAATTTGGTGTATGTCTTATTATTTAAAGCAAAACAAGTTCTAAAGACCTAGTTTTAAAGCGCACTTTAGTCCGCATCCTTTGTTATAAAACACTCATCCAAAAAAAAATATTTGAAAAACCAGCAATGTTCCCAGATAAAGAATTTAAACCGCGCTCCTGTAAAAGTTGCTATATCGAAATGTGTCACTTTTCATTTGAAGCAGCGATATTATGGTTATTAAAGAATAAATAAACGTGTGAAAAACTAACAAGTTAACTGTAACTCAAGCTTGATAAACGCTCAAATATTATAATAAAAATAATTTTACTAAACTTATTTTCTTAGTTATTAATTTAAATAATTGAAAATACATAGCAAACCTGTTTCGGACAAGAAACAACGCAAACTTTGACGTCTGCTGATAAAGACACTTAATTATTTTTATGCAATTGTTCCAACACTATTTTCTTACATGTTTTTATAACAAAATACGTATAGGACACGGTTCAATATTAGTTGATAGTCTGCTGCAAAAATAATAACTGAATAGTACTTATTTATTGCCACTGTCTGTTCAACACCTTGGTTAAATCTTCAAAAAATATGAAAACATATGTAAGCTATTTAAAAATAAATATGAAATTAAATTACTTAATTTATTACGTGCTAATGAAATAAAAAACTTTACAACACTTGTTGCCCGCCCTTTTGCCGACAAAATGCACAGGTATATTTTCTGAACGCTGAGACGAGACTGGCGCTCTCTTCGGTTGTGACAAACCTACTAGAATCATAACCTACGCAAATATAATATTAAAGGGGCGCCATAAGATGTTTAATACATCGTCTGCACACCTGTGGACCAACGACCTTTTTTGACTGTGTTTACGCGTATAAGTACAGATTGTTTTATTGCAGCTAGATGTAATAATCGCTCATTTTTGATCCATAACTCTTTTACTTAGATTTTCCGATTTTACCTCCTTTTATATTTTTCAATAACCTAATACGATATTACTCTTAAAACAAGAGATATCTCGGAACAGTATGAACAAGTCGTGTGCCGCTTTCGTCGAGCCGAGTACGCGTAGTTTTATCCATACGTAGATGTATTGCATGATACTTTTAGGGTTGTTATTTTACCAACACATTATAATTGTTATAGCAACAAAGATGTGAGTTATTAGATAACAAAGTTGTTTAGTAAGCGTTTTTATGGACACTAATTGAAATAGCTGATAGATAGATAGCTGGTTGATAGCTGAATAGGTTTTATATGAGAGCTCACAACTTTTTGTTACGGAAGAACTGCATTGGAACAGTTTTTTAAAAAAAATCATGTTTATGAACGGATTTAGGCTACATAAATACAGAGCAAACTCCATAACTTCGCCAAAAATTTATTTTTATGGATTTCGTAAGCTAAACCGTGAGAATCAAATATTATACCAAAATAATTTAAGAAAGCAATATAGATTCTTCAAAAATTCTATACGAAACTCCATCAGAGCAGTAGAGACAACTAAGGTTTTGTGTTGCTTCAGTTATGTATGTGGAAATGCGTAAAGATGGCTCCAAATTTATCTTGCGCAGAAGAACAACATCTCTGATGAACCGCCTGAAACTTGTGGTGAAAACTAATTATCTCCTGAGCACTGAGGCGTGCAGATAGAGCCACCACTTTTGCGGTACTGGGTAGCTCTGCATGTAAAATAAATATAATTTTTGTTTATATTAATTTACATGTATGTTTACTAATTTTGCTTATTGAAATTTCTCTTTGTATATTTTTTTGCAAACACCCGCTACACTGTTTTTTCTTCTGATTATACTATTATCATATTTAGATTGTTCCAGTATAATATAGAAGAATGAAATTAACATGGTAACGAAAAATAAATCTTCAACACCACCGTATCTTTTACACCATTTTTAACTATACGTGCAACTGAAAAAATTAACCGCCGCCGCGAAACAGACGGCCGCGGGCTTGCGGGCACTCGTGGGCGGGCGGTTTGCTGTGCTTGTAAAACAATTGTTAACTCACCACCTCTGTCTGATTTTCTGTTAATTGGCTCAAATATTATGTTGTTAATTGTCAAAAAAGCTATAGGTCGATACGTGGTATGATAGAAAAAAAATGTTTATGTTCTGCTATCCGTGCGAAGCTAGGGTGGGTCGCTATTATTAGTATAAGATGCTCACCGTAAAGCGCCATCTAGAAGCAGAGCTTGATAACCAAATTCTTATTGTTTAACCAGAAGGAACCACAAACGCTATCATAATCCTGTAAAAAGTGTCTAAAGTGATTCGGGGATTTAAAAAAAAATTACACATTTTTTTATATGCGGTAAAACGAACTCTATTTCACGAGTTTTAACGAACTTTCATATGAATACACGGCTTCTGTATGAGGCAATTCTAATACTATCCCACAGGAATCGTGATTTTTTTCGAAATAATAGTAGCCATGTCCTCACCCTACTCCTAAACAACTACTATACAAAAAAGCATGTCGATGCCTTGCTCTGTGAGAAACAAAAACAAACCTATACCACGGATACCGTACATTTAACCGGGATAAAGTGTGATACTCCAGACTATAATCTATCTCTGTGTTAAGTTTCATCCAGATCCGTGCAGGTGGTTCTTGCGTATTTGAGCAACAAATATCCATGCATTCCATCCATTTGTTTTAATTACAAAAATGAAATAAAACTACTCTTAGTACAAGTTAATAAGTTAAAAGGGTCGATGAAACGGACAGGATTGAGTGGCATGTGGTAGGCGCAGTTGCAGCCACCGCACCGCACATAAGATGCATAAACTTAGGCGAACGTGCCGCGAGCCGTAGGCTTAATAGCTTTGGGGTCGGCGAGGACTCCGAAGAATACAACGCCCACTCAGAATTCACATATTTAAGGGGTGGGTACTTATTAGAACACGCCTCCTCTTGTTGTCTTGGGCTTAGATACACGAATTTTGACAGTAGTACCAAAATTACAAACATGTACGCAAGTAAATATTTTTTTAAGATTTCATATCCAGGTGGTCTTTATGCAATGTTTCATGCCTTCAGGAGTACATATAGGTAGAAATAATAGATAATAGTTAAAAAAAAATAAAAAACACTATTTGTAATCTGTAGCTTAATGTTTTCCCGTACAATATTAATTTATAAATTGGTAAGTAAAAAAATAAACTAAAAAAATTACCTTACTAATGAGCTGCCTTTAAGAATTTTCGCAAACTTTTACCTAATTTACTACATTTAGTGTAAGTCGATTTAAAAAAAAAATATCATACCCTCTAGGCAGTTTATTACGACGATGTCGATGAACGACAATGCTGTAGTTGAAAAGCCGTTCCAGTATTAATCCAACGTATATACATTAGTTACTTTTAGCATTTTATTTATAGTAATCTCTGTCTACCCCTCTGGGTTAATTAGTTATAATGGGCTTAATTATCTTAGGAGTTATGGCAAAATAAACCATATGCGCGCGAAAATAAAATCAAGTGCGGGTCTCATACCGCCACACCGCGCCCCTTGTTGTCCCCCACTGTGCTGAATGTGCTTACAATAAAGGGATCGACCGAGTTTTGAGAATTGAGCTAATAAGGCAGCGCAACACTAAATAATTTAAAAGTGAACCGAAATTTGTCCGGTTCCCCTAAAATAATACCTCTTCGTCATCGTCCTCTGGCGGCGTTTCATCGGTGTTATGCACCAAAAGCATATATTTCTTCTTCATTTGCGTATTCAAATGTCTTCCCTCTTCTTTCTCTACCACCGTGTTGATACAAACAAAACTCGTGACTGCTCCTGTAGCCTTCTCGACCTCCAGAAAGCCCCTGGTGCGCATGTATACAAATTTTCCACACTTTGTCATTAAACGATAACAAGATTCCCCGGATAAGCGATGTTGGTCGTACACTGAAAAGAAAAAAATATTATAAATGAAATAAATAAAGATAACAACTTAGAGTGTTTTAATTATATCGATCAGATTAGTAATATACCAAAGAAAGGCGATATAAGGAGTATCCATAACCGACGAGCTTGTACGCATAAAGCGAGAGAGATGTGCCTGGATCACGCCAAATGGAAATCTATAATCTCTGTATAAGTCGTAACTCATAGACCCCTATATAGGGGTCTATGAGTTACGACTTTTAATTCTACACAAAATTATATAAGATTCTAAATGAAAATAGATAATGTAAAAGTAACTACTACCAAATGTTGGGCATAAAATGAACCAGTCACCGAGGAAGTTAGCTGCGGTTTCGTTATATGGCGCTAGGCTGACGGTCCGACATGAAAATGCAGGTGACATCGGCGAATAATGCTAGGTGTACACCGTGTACGTAGTAGCGGAGTATCAGTGGTGTAAAGTGTAAAGGGAACTGAGCTTAACCGACCGACCGTTTCATGGGTCGCTGAATTTAAACGCACCCCGGCTTAAACGGGGTGCGTTTAAAATTCAGAGAGCGAATATTTCGCGTCGATATTAAGCTTGTTCGATCGTATTATCCATACGAGTTGATTGGGCACACCGTGAAGTTGTTTGAACCTGTTGTGCTCGATTTTATCGAACACCGTTTATGTAATACGTCTAGATTCTATACAGATAAATAAAACTTAAGTCTGTAAAAAATATACTGAATGCAAAGACGTATTTACGGTAGATACTTAGAACAAAAAAGACTTTCAAATTTTATGAATAATAATGAGATGTATCTTTGTATGAGTATATCTACGAAAAATACCCAATTATAAACTTGTTATAAATTATGCTAACTGGTAGTCATTATATTGTAAGATGGCTCGGCTCGACCGGTGACATACCACCACCTCACAGAAGACAGGCGTGAAGTAGAAGTATTCCGCACTATATCCGAGGAGTGAGGTGCTGGAGGCCCAATTCCAATCCTTTTCCCCTTCCCGTCGTTTTCTAATAAGGCAAGTTGACAAGGGGAAGAGGATTTTATAAGGGAGGGGAAGGTGAAAGGTCTATAGATAGGAAAAGGAAAGTTCTCTTCCCCTTTCTTTTCGCTTTTTGAAGATGCCTATGGGTTGCGATTACTTAATACCAAACCGTTTGCCCTAATGGAAAATGTATAATACTCACTTTCTCGTAACGCGACTATGACCCACCGGACGTCATCACGATGCATGAAGTTCATTGCGTTGATACCCCTGACCTCGTGTGTCATGTAGCCGGTGACGAGGGAGATGCTTGAGTCGCACTGGATGATCTCGCCGTCCACCGAGTGCCGGGTGCGATATTCCATCAAGCTTGAGTTGAGCTTACTCTCATTGGAGATCGTATTAAACGCAGGTCGCACGAGGCCAATGAAAACCTGGAATATATAGTGTGTGAGAAGAAACTAAGCATATTGATGTTATCAGTAAGTATATACACTTAAGAATCTAATTCACATTCAGGGAATACAATAAATAAAATAATACTTTGTAAGTGGGAACGACAACTATGATAATACCATGACCTCACAGAAGACGGGCATGAAGTGGAAGTATTCTGCGTTTCTTCTAACGATTGCGGTGCCGAAGTCAGACGGGATCATATTTTGCCACTATTTAAGAAACATTATATTCCGTACTTTATCCCAGTTTTATTTTGTTTAATTTATCAAAAAAGTCCTTAACTTTACTACTTACTTCGACAGTGTCGGTTAAGCTCTTTATTGATTATTATTTAAGAATATAATCCGATTGAAGCAAATCATCAAAAAATCCGAGAGTCCAACGAAAAAGTTGCAACGGTTGCAACTTTTTCGTTGGACTCTCGGATTTTTCACGCTTTCTCGATATCTTAATTTGCCTGATATCATTTTACTAGATAACTTATTTCATCATATCCGACAATTTCCATTTCCATACGTATATATTATATATGTCACCGATCGGTATATTTTTTGTAATTTTTGGAAACTTTAATTAGTATTTGTAGACAGTAAAAGATGACATTTTCGGGCATGTCAAAGAATGAATGAAGAGAGAATACATATGTTCCTCCGACAGTAAATTGACATTGACGCGTAATCCGCCTTTCACCTAGATTATTCACCCCAATGTGAGAACGAGAGGAAGGAAAATAGACATTTGTGATTTTTGGAAAACACAAATAGTAATACAAGGTTTGTAAGAAACGGGATTCTAACAACGATTAGCCTTTTACCAACCAGGGGTCTGAGCCCACTTTCTATACCATACGTGGGGGTAAAAGGTATACAAGGCTTCTTGGAAGGGTGGTGAACTGGCGCCTCGCAGACTATATATCCAGTTCGGATCATAGGGCAATCCTATTCGATATAAACCTTCAAAAATCTCTGGGCATGGAAATCAGCTCTACCCGGGAGTACAACACAAGGAAGGCAAATTGGTTTCGTGCGAAACTCGCCTCAAAATGGAGGAAAAAAGGGTTTACACCGGAGAGGATAGAGGGGATTAGTTCCCGGGAACATTTAGAGAGGGAAGTAGACAGCTAAGTGGAAACCGTGGTAGAGGCTTGTAGGGAGACCATGCCCAGAATTTCGAAGAGGAGCCGAGTAGGATTGCCTTGGTGGTCCGAAAAGCTCTCTCTTCTTAAAATTGAGGTTTTAAGAAAGAAGAGACGGGTATCATGCGCGGCGCCGGTTCGAAAAGAGTGGGTGGTGCAGCAGTATTTCCACGCCAAGGCTGAATACCTATTGGAGGTGAAGAAGGCTCAGACCCAAAGCTGGAAGGAGTTTTCGGACGGCAGACCTGAGAGACCATGTGGGAAGGAGTCTATAGGGTGATAGGCCGCACAACAGTGAGGCCCCAAGAGATTCCCCTTGTACGGAATGGGATGGCGCTGAGGGGGGACGAATCGGCCAGGGTACTGGCGGAATCTTTCTTCGCCGAGGACGACGAAGAAAACGAAGATGCGGCCCACAAAGAAATGAGGAATTTAGCCGAAAAAGTAAATGAGAGGGCACATGTTAAATGTGACCCCCCCCTTCACACGGACCACCTCATATGGGCCGCGTCAAGTTTTAATCCGAAAAAAGCACCTGGCCCAGACGGCCTCACAGCGGATATATGTAAAGCGGCCATCACCTTGGACAAGAAATGTTCCTTGCCCTTTCAAATTGTTGCCTGGCCCTGGCGTGTTTCCCCAGGAGATGGAAAGAGGCAATGGTTGTGGCGCTTAGGGAACCCAATAGACAAGACCACATGCACCCCAAATCATATCGCCCAATAGGACTTTTGTAATGGGTAAAGTCCTGGAGAAAATGATGGTGAGGCGGGTCCGCTGGCACACTGCACCAATGATCAGCCGGCACCAATATGGCTTCATGCCACAGCGGAGTACCGAGAAGTCCCTCTATGTCATGATCCAGCACATTCGAGTAGAGGTCGGAAGACGAAAAATCGTTGTGCTGGTATCGGTCGACATAGAGGGAGCGAACATATCAAAGATAACGCTTGGTGGCCGGCTTCGAGGTGTAGACTAGCCGAAACTCGGTGCCCCGTAAACCTGAGACGTCTGCTCGATCTTAGTGAAAGGACAGTACGTCTCAGGTACGCGGGCTCCGAGTGCACCCGGAAACCCACCAAAGGGTGCGTGCAGGGCTCTTTTGGGGTTCCTACGCTCTGGAACCTACTGCTGAATCCGCTCCTGGGGGAATTGGAGGAGATGGGGGTTCGACATCAGACCTTTGCAGACGACGTGGTTCTGATGTTCTCGGGAGATGGGGCCACGGATATCCAGGATCGTGCCAATGCGGCTCTCGAACATGTTCGGGGGTGGGCAGTAAGAAACAAGCTAAACTTTGCGCCAGCGAAGACGAAAGCAATGCTGTTGTGTTGGTGCGTGGGCGCCGGCAGCGCGGAAGAATTAGACCGGGTGCAGCGCGGGTTTGCACAAAAAATCGTGAGGGCCTATAGGACGGTCTCTCTGAACGCCGCCCTAGCACTCGCTGGGTTGCTGCCGTTCTCTTCGAAGTGAAGAGGGGATACTCCCAGCGTGTGTTGAAGGATCAGGGATTGGAGTGGCCGACCAAATTTGAGGAGTCTAAGCATCCCGCCCACCTGGAAGGGATACAGTTCGCCGTCGATGTAAGAATATACACCGACAGAAGCAAAATTGACGGCAGGGTCGGCGCAGCGTTATCCATTTGGGATGGCGCTGCGGAGACTTCCTGCGGGAAATTAAAGTTGGGCAACTTCTGCACCGTATATCAGGCGGAACTGTATGCCCTATATGAGGCCGTCAAATTCGTAGTTAGGAGTCCTGCAGTGAGGTTTGGCATTTACTCCGACTCATGGTCCGCCCTAGAAACGTTGCAAAGTGTCGATTCCCTCCACCCCTTAGTAGTGGAAATTAGGAAAATGATGAAGGAGAGTGAGGAGAAGGGAAAAATAGAATTGGGTGAAGGCACATGTGGGGGTGGAGCGAAATAAGCGGGCGGACGAATTGGTAAAATCAGCTGCAGTCGGAGTAAAGACCAGACCACACTACGATAAATGCCCTGTTTCATTCGTCAAGCGACAACTCAGGTTGGAGTCGCTTGACGAATTGAACAGGCGGTATAAAGAAGGACAACGAGGGTTTTCTTCCCAGACTCTGTAGGCGCCTACTCCGCTCTGCAGAAGGATTCTCAGGACACGGGGATTCTCGGAATACTTGCACCGTTTTAAGTGCAAAGTGTATCTGCGATCCAGCACGGGAGGAGTCAGTGTTGCACGCTATTATAGATTGCCCAGTATTTGAGAAAGACAGAAATGATTGTGAACTATTAGTAGCCGAAATATTAGTAGCCGAGAAGAAAACTGGACACGCATTTATAAAATATTGTACAAAGATAGCAGAAAGAATTATTTTAAGAAACAAAATATTGAATTGTAAGAACTAGTCATTTTGAAACCTTAGAATATATTAGCTTAAGTATATGTAATAAAACTAGTCATTAAATAATTGTATTAGTATTGGTGATTATTGTATATTGATTTTAACTAAATAAAGAAAGATAAAGTCTCTGGATTTACCACGGGGACTCATTTACCTCATACTCACCAGGGGGAGAACGTGAGGGTGGCATAGAGCCCCCCATAAAAAAAACATTGCGTCAGAGGGATCAGGGGCAAACTAATGCTGTAAATGATAGTTGTGTGCTTGCATAATAATATACACACGACATGTTAAGCCTGATGTTTTAATATTTGATTCCAACTTACTTGTGGCAGTTAGCTTGTAAAATAAATATACGCTCACGCCCGTAACCCAGAGGGCTAGGCAGAGATTATGGATTTCCATTGGGGGCGATCCTGGTACACCTCTCTCACTTTTTCAACATTCGTACATCTACGCAAGAATGCTCGTCGGTTATAGGGAGTCCTTATATCGCGCTTTTTAGTAAGCCACTAATCTGATCGATATAAGTTCTCATAAGGTGTCATCTACCAACATTGCCACTCACTTTTGCAATATAAATTTATGTGTTACCTTGTGTAAATTAAAATATTAGTACTGGGAATCGAGATTGCGGGGAACAGTGTTGTGTGCAGATGTCACATACCACATCGTTTCCGCTCGTACTCCAATTCCGACCTCTTCCTCTAAGACGTCGCACCATTTGATTACATCGGTTGAAGCTTCGAGAGGCCCTGTCTGATTTCCTGAAGGAGCCTTGAATATGACAGTTAATGTACTCGCGTTTACCACTTTTTTTGAACCTGTTAAATATGTATGTAACATTTAAACATTATTATTATACATTTTATATTATAAGTGAAATTGGATAGAGTTATAAATTAATCTATCCTTTTCCGTAAAATATAAAGTAAGGAAATATAAAATTATAACAGATGTGAATAGTTATTCTTTATTTATGTGTAAAAGACATAAACTTACTTACTTTATGTGTAAAAGACATAAGTTTATTATGGTATATATGTATGAACATTTATTCTCAAGCTCCTGTTCCACATAAAGCTAATTTTTTAAATGGTTTTGTAAATAGAAAAGCTCCCTGCTGTTGCCCTTCCGTTTCGCATTTTATTTATTTTTATAGTTTTGATTTTATAATTTCTTTTAGTGTATAATTTTTAGGTCCCTAATTCATCTTAATTTTGATAAAACGATTCGATTTAATCCTAATTGTTATCTGTGAGGCAATCTTAAGCAAAAAATAGTCTTTATTTTTAATCTATACACATAATAAAAAATGTAACTGATCGCTGTCTGTACATGGAAGATATTTGAGAAAAAACTATTATTGGGGGCCTTCATAAATGCGATAAACCCAAAGCAATCATCATAAGAATTTTTGTCTGTCTGTTTATCTCTTTGTCTGTGCGTTTGTTACAGCCAATCTCAGAAACGGCTTAACCGATCTGAGCGCGGTTTTCACTAAAGTTTTGTGGTAATCTTTACTTAACATTTAGTGTTTTATCTCAATCGATTTATAAATAAAAAAGTTATATCAATTTAAAAACTGTATATCTATTACGGATATAAAAATGAAGTACTGCGTACGTCCTTTTCTTTCACTTTTTAAGACAAAACATCACAGAGTGATTGTATTTATTTGCGGTTGGTTGTTGACTCAATATTCTGTGTGTTACTATTTTTGCATGTGTGGCTGTAGGGGTGTAAAAGACATGAGGGTGTTACTATTACTTTATTTAATTATTTCTCCTTGAGAGACCGTTGAGTGTTACCTGACAGTGAAACTTCTTCTTTCTTTTGCTAGAGCATCTGCGACTTTTTGTATGGATTCAGGATCATCCGGATATAGAATTTCATCGTTGGGTCCTACGACGTATGTGTTTGGAATCAGCTTGTCCAACATCATCTGCCTGTCATCTTCATGGATTATATTTACGATATTTCGACCGATAAGATCCAACTGTAAAAATAATAGTGGGTTAATTTTATCGTTGGTTTTTGTTATAAGTTTTATGATGAAATAATGCAAAACTAGGACATCGGACATCGAAGATAAGATTCAATCTACTGTAAACGATGACTTTAACACCCTAGCCAATTTCATTTAAATGTTTGTCTCATAGCTTTTGATGGATGAGTAAAATCCTTTACTTTGATAAATTGACACAAAATAGTTAAAATGAATCAGCTTTGACGTTCTGATAACATAAACGTTCCCTCCCGTTTTGTTTTCATTCACCAGTTTTTCAAAACTGATCAACACCTCCGATGGATTGATTTCTTTGGTTTCGAATCGAGAAAAAAAACTCCAAGCGGTTCTTTTTGTCCAGTCTAATAAAAGTATTAACAATTTACTTTTCTGTCTTAAATTTTTAAAAAGCTATGTTGTTTGAATGCTTTTATTTTAATATGGCTGCCATGTTTTAGATGTGACCGTGTTACTATGTAACATCATCACATTTTTCCGAAGGAAAAACAGGAAAGTCACTAGTAAAAGAATACTTACCTTTGATTCCAAATATTCATATGTTTTTACGGTTTTTGTTCGGCGGAATATTTTCGTATATCATTTTTTTTTATTTCTTGATCAATTCTTCATCCAAATTTGTAATTCTAATTTGATTTTCAAAAGTATGTATAGGTTCATTTGTTTATTTTTTAAAAATAATATTTTTATTAAAACACATTAATCAATGAAAATGTGTTTAAAGTAGACAATAAAACGCTGTATATTCAACCAGTTTCATGCATCAAGTGACTTTCAGTTCAATTAACAGAAGTACAAACTCAATTAAACAAGCGGGTGTGATTGACACGCTTCGCAAGGGACAGCTGGTATAAATACTTAATTTAATGGTCGCAAATAGTATTCGTTAATAATCAAGTACAAGTAAAAATATTAACACAAACACTTACACACGATGATACTTGTACTAACTATGTTTATCTGGTACAGAAACTTACATAAAGCGCTAATCTCTCTCTAAATGTTGATAGAACTTTTACTGGTTAATAAATTATAAGAAAAAACTAAGACTAATTTAATCGGCGTTCTACAGGTTCAACAGAATCAAGTAAATAACCTATAAAATTGTGAATAAAATCATGCGCCGCCGTAGACGATATTGTGACAGGGTTGTAGCAACTAAATAAAAATAAAGTTTTATCAATTTTGCGCGATGAAAACACATTTGTATTGGATTCAACGCGGACAAAGTCGCGGGAGCAGCTGTACTTTTATATACATAATTTATGAATATTTTGTACAACTTATTTATGTATTTGTAATAAATATTACCATTCTCGATTTGTTTTGAATAGAAACAACACGGGAGGACCGAGATAACATTTTAACCATCCATTAGTACAAAATTAAATAACAGATAAAGAATTTTAAGAAGTATCAATAATTCATTAAATATTCGATTTTTTATGTTACTATTAATACATAAATTTTAAACAACAGCGCATTTATAATGTTAGAATAATGTTTTGTTCTGTTAATTAAATAAACCATTAACTACTAGGATCATATCAAAGCACTAAAATTAAACAAAATAATTAAAGGGCTCAAAATTTTATCTACCTCAGTGTATCCAAGATATTCTTGAACGTTTGGGGAAATGACGACCACTAAGCCTTTGTACGTGGTAGTAATAATGAAGCCTTTCAGAAGAGACATCAAAGCGAGCGCCGATGAAGGCCGGAATTGTTGCGCTGTGTTGATAGAATCTCCGAACACTGTGGACAAAGACCTTAGTAAGATACTACAGTTAAATATATGGAAGTATCACAGGATAAGTAAGTACGGGTACTTCATGTCACCCTCGATGTCTTAAAATTAAAGACTGCTTTTTTCATATAAAGTACTCTATCAAACTTCTACTTGATGTAAAGTAACGGAAATAGCCATTTCCGTTACTGTTAGATGAGATGTTTGCTCAGTTACTTCCTTGTGCTATAAAAATATTGTAGTAAACTTTGGCAATACTATAGAATAACAATATCCATATTGATACAAAATAAATACTATTTAGGTTCTTAATAATTACATACGCGTATAGCTAGTTTAATTTATTTAAATTAACCTAGAGCCCTCTAGATAGAGCATCCTGGACCCAAAAGTGAAGCTTAAAAAGTCTTAATTCTTAGTCTTAGTTCTTTTTCTTAAGTCTTAATTCGTAAAATCCAGCTCAGTCATTCGTTTCCCGCCACAAGACTACAAATACCCCATGTTTGTTATTTTAAAATGGCGTTTTTTTTCTAAGGAATCGTGTAAAAATATACCTCAAAGATAGAGAAGTGTACGAGCATATATTTCACAAGTTTTATGATTTTATACACTACTAAATATAAATTTTCATCAATAGCAATGCGACGACCATGTGTTGTCAACTACATTAAAAAATGAAATTAACCCGAAAAATACAATAAAAATAAAAAAGACAATAGATTAATAATGTGTCCTTAAAATAATATTTTGGTATTTAACTTTATTTTGATTAAAATTTATATTTATATACGCTGGTAAGTATACGCTGGTAAACATTAGCGAAAACTTCGCGGCCCAGGATCGCGGTAAATAGCGCGCGCTATATTCTAAAAATCAATACACGTGTTAATTCAACTTGTTTACGCGAAATGGCACGTGTATAAAATTTTAGGTTAGCCCGAGACATATGATAATAGTAGACATAGTATAATTGTGATGTAGTATATGTAACACAATGTAGAATGATGCCAGAGACAGCACCAGGTGTCATAATAATAGGTTTTTGTTTATAAATATTTGGTGAGTAAGTACAGTTAATTAAAAAAACACTTACTACCTTCTTTCCATCTCTGGATATAACAACTTCTGGCCATAGGGCCGCAATTATAGTGGTCACCTTATAATCAAAATCTACTGTATTTGATACGATTATTTATAGCTGTGATTACTTATGCATACAAGATTTTGCAGACAAGGAAAACAACTATTAAGATTCGTGATACGTACAAAACATTACACAATGTGAAAGTCTATGCTGTATTGAGCCTGAAACCTAATATTACGGCAAATGTTGCTTGTTTCAACATCGAACAAAATATTTATTAAAAAACATTCGTACAATTTGTAATGATGTACACTCGCATGACTTTATAATAACCGAACGAAGGGCCCGGGGACTATTTTCATTGATGCCAAGGGAGGCAACGCGCAACCACCTCTTCAACCCTCTTTTACAATATCGTCCCCGGTGGCAGCTCGCGCTACGATTACCTGCAGTCTGGCGATCAAATTTCTGCATTTTCATTAAATGTCCCTAAACATAAAAACAAAAACACTTTTGGTTTTGTTTCTCTGAATTATTCCCTCCCTCTCTCGGAAAGGAGGCCTGTGCCCCTGCAGTGGGGAACATTCTAGAAAAAGTCTGATTTATTATTTATTATTATTTATATAGAAATCCATTTGAACAGTTTTTTTTTTGTTTTTCGACAACGACAATTAATTAACTTCGCGATGTACGGGGTATTAATTATCTTACTAGCGAGCCGCCCCGGCTTCGCTCGGATGATTTCTAGATACAAACTTTCATTTACTTCCTTAGACATATATAAAAATCTTTTTAATGCTCTTTTAAAGGCTTCGGCCCGGGTATAGCTCATCCAGCAATTAAAAAAATAATAAAAAAAACCACAACATAAATTAATTCAAAGACAGAACGTAGTTTACCGGGTTAAAGCTAGTTTCAAATAAGTCAAAGCATTGTGCGAGAAGTTTCATTAAAATCGAAAAAGATGTTTTTTTTTTTAGCCACAAACCTAAGTGGTACCCCTCGTAAACCTCCTTGGTACACCTTACCAAAGTTTTATCACATATGATCAATGGTTTAGGAACACAGAAGACAAACAAACAAATACACATTGTTTTTTATTTATACAGATTTATATACGCTCTCGTCAAAATGTGATGCATTTATCGGAAAAGTACGACGAAATCGCTTACTTAACGTCGTAGGTAGAAAATTTCCTCCCGTATAGTTCAAATTTCATTACATTTACCATTCAAATTCTACATTATCTTGAACTCACAAACTATATTTCTTTTTTATATGTGCAATAAGAAAATTAACCTCGTTGACATCTTGCACCAACTGTTATTCGTTTATGAAAAAGGGGGGTTTCAAGGTTAAATTAATATTGACATTGTAATTATCGAGTGTAGTGAGAAGGAGACTCCGAGGAAGCGGGTGGAGATTGTTAGTTCTACGACGCGTATAACGAACTACGCTTCAATGCTTTTTCTGTCCCCACACTTTTGTCACTCTCACACAAAGTCCCCCGACTTTTGTCACTTCTTACCAATTGACTGGATGTGGCGTTTGAATTGATATATACAAATACAAAATAATTATTAAAAGGCCAGGTTTTGAGATCATGATAACAACAATAACATTTTAAAATTAACAATTGATAATTCTATTGGATTGTTTTGAAAGTTGAACATGTCAATGATTTGGCGCCTGAAATTTTACAATAGCGTGAAAATGTAAATGAAAGTACCTATATAGTAACCACAGATTACAAATATATGAGTTGCGGGAGTTTGTTAATTCTTAAATAAGAGTTTCTTCCACAAAAAGCCTACATCTTTTTGTATATTTTACTGAACAATCGCGAGGCTAAGAAATGAATAAAATATAAACTTTAATTTTTTTTTTAAATAAAAAATAAACTTTAAATACATTTCTGAAGCTCGAAATTAGAAATATATTTTAAAGCAAAGTATCCAAAGATTGCACATATATTGTATGTACGTTTATTTGAATACAAAGAATGAGAAAACCACGAGCAACATTTATTATCGACTATGGTGTCCTAAAAACTTCAACAAGAGATTTATCGATCGACAGTCGTGATGGATATGATAATTAGAGTCGAACACGTCGCCTCATGTGCCAATGTAATTTAATTACCGGCGATAGCTGGAGTGAACAAACCCAGGTACTCTTGTGCTAAATCTAGACTCATGTAATACGCACCGTTTCAGTCAACAAGCTCTAAAACATATGACGTTCACTGACAAGAATGTAGCAAACCATGGAATGTACAAATTTCCGTATCACAAAGATAATAACATCATACAAAATTCTTATACGTATACAAAATTGTTTGTCTACGATCATACGGTATCAAAGCTAGAGCTTTTGAAAAAGCTAAAGTGACAAAGGACTAATAAACGATTGGCATGGTACTTTACAAATTACAATTTCACTATATCAAGGAATGCTTGATTTTAATTTTACACTTTATAACAAATGCATATCTAACGTAAGTTATACAACTACTCACTATTACATGCAAATGTATAGGATTAACAAAGAAGAAGAGGTAATCGCTTGCTCATTTGCTTCCTTTAGAAAAAAATATGTGTCTCATTTTATAAAATTAACCCACAATAAATACATATAAACTAGCAGTTGCCCGCGGCTTCGCACGCACTCCTTTATTGTTTTCCACATAATAAATCAATTCAGTAATTACATATTACTTTTTTGTCAAAAATGTCATCAAAATCGGTCCAGCCGTCTAGGAGGAGTTCAGTGACATACACACGCACACAAGAAATATATACATAAAGATATATATATAAGGAGACGTTGATGTTATCTTCTTAAAAATAAAGAGAATAGCCGACGGCGTAATATTTTATTTTTCCAGACGTAAAATAATCCTACAACTTAACAAGGGAGATATTCTAGAGAAAGCTTTTAAATATTTCTTATCCCCGATAAAGCGATTACTACATTCATTTTTCTTTTCATTTTATAGAAAATTGCGTTGTACGGATTAAACGAGTCTTTAGCCGTATTAATTAGCGATAATAAATACGGTGAATTTATTGTAAGTGTATATTAAATTCCAATTAAAATTAATTGTCTTCTAATGTTATAAATGCGAATGTAAGTTTGTTTCGCTTTATCTTCTTATCGACTCAAATCACAATGATGAAGTTTGGTGTAAAAATGCACACACATTGTACACACAGGGTACTTATCTTTTATCTCGAAAAAAAATCTATTCCCGAGGTATAATCTTCACCTTCAATATTAGTTATAATAGTAATATTTTGACAATAACAAACTTTTTACATATGATATTATTTCGAACTTATTAATACGGTATCATCTAACAAATAAGAACGCGTGGGCGCGAAACCGGAAGCAACAGAATAGAATATAATATTTCACGATAAACAAAGCAATGGGCGGACGGGAAGATTATCATAAGAACTGAAGCTTAAAATAATACTGTGCTACACTAATTGTTAATTACAAAATAAATGTGCAAAATAATTGTTTTCGATCAGTCATTTCACATGACATTTATAATAAGACGTACTTATGTCTTAGACCGACCTTGATATTTACAAGTATTGAACGCACTGGAATGCAATGATGACTAACATGAGATGTTTTCAAAGAGACCTATAGACCAACATCTGCAACTATCGAATACTTACAGATACATTGACAATATATTATTTTTATAAAGAATAAACTAGCGCTTGACCACAATCCCACCAAACCCCAACCAACCAAATCCCGTCTCACGACGAACGAAGATTCGAATCGCTTCGTTCGAACGCGTGGTATCTCTACTATGAAAGGATGGAGACCTGCCGTATGTATTAGCCTCCGATGGTAGAATGGATGGTATGGAATTCATGGGGGAATTAATTCGTGCAATACCTGGGCACACTCCCCAAAATGCAATCTGTAAAACACCGAGAGGCTAGCCACTTTGCGTCTGTGCTCAAGACTGGTCACAATTAAGGTCTTGGTCAATTTTGTAGCAAAGAGGAATTGTGGGAAAGAAAAAAAGACATGAATAAGGGATGACAATGGGATAGCACTCAGGCACTATTTATCAGTAGCAGTACTAAAGACGCAGAATACCGGTATTCTGTGTACTCGTGGTACCAGAAGCCAGTTAAATTTATACGTGCGGAAAATACCAGAGCACATTGACTTTACACGTTGTGACATTTATCACCGGTTAAACGTGTGCTAAAGTACATTTTTAAGTAGAGCAACATCTCCCTGCCCTTTTTCCAGTCATGTGTGGTCGACACAGTATGAACGTACTGTATAGATTTTGATTATAGATACGTCCGTCCGCCTGCTTAATAATGTTTTAATAAGAATAATATATACACTTTAGGTCAATACAAAACTAAAATTATTTTACACGGTTGATACCTCACTAGCAGTGCAGGTGAATCCTAGATTATAAATGGTGCTGTCAGAGAAAATTTTAATATTTAATTTAATATAGTGGCCGCGTTCTGGATTAATGGGTGCCGAATTCAAATAAAATAACTGTTGAGTTCAAAATCGGATCTACTCGTACGTCGATTTTTTATCTAAAATTCTGAAAAACTGATAAATCACGATTTTAACATTTATTTTAGCCGTAACAAACATGTTATTTGATGCGACGACATAAAATCATTTCAAGTCTAATTTAATTTTAATTAATTGTTATTTTTCGCCATCGACGGGGCACCATTAAAAGCAAATGGAGCCTGATCTTTTGTTGTATGACCCTTAATTATGATTATAATCCGATCGAACACTTGTACCACTTATTATGTTGATCTCTTCGAAATCAATTGTAAATAAGATCAGTCAAGTCGTTCTTAAATTATACCTGAACATCGTTGGAACGTGTAAACAGTCGAAAAAATGATTGATGTCAGTTGACTAACTTAAATAAAAATAAATCACAAAATTTAACCGAAAAATTGAATGTACACTTTTCCGATTTATATAAAAGTAATGAATGGACTACTTAGGTTTATATATAATTAGATTTTCGTGTAAAGATACATTCATCTTTTATGTTCTAAGTAATAATGTAACTTTTAAATGCTCTTAGAAGAAATGCCACACTAATGGATAATTACTCGGGAAAGTTTCAAAGTGTCAAAAGATGTTGAATATCATTGTGTATTGTTTCTAATGGGGAAAGATAATATAAAATCGTCGTCAATAACCCTTGTTCATGGTTAATAAGTATACATAATAAGTATTGTTAATAAAGTCCTTTTCTTCTCTCGATAAAAGAACAAGGACAATGGCTCGCTTAGTGTAAGACTATCATCCTGTACGGACTTGTAATGAAAAAATGTTGTTCTGAACTGAGTGTGACCTTTTCTTCTATCTTTGCGAATTATTTTCTTTATAGTAACTATTATTTGAGTGGTACAAATTGTATGTTGTCACCAAAATAATACGATCGATGCTTTACCCGGAATTTGTCAAATAAGTCTTTTCTTTAAGATAAAACATAGGAAACTCTAATTCTAAGCGATAGGATTGAGAGAATTTTATCACAATTTCATTCCACGAAACGGATTCAGAAACGTGCAGGATACGGTGGTTCTCCCATCTGCAAGATTTAAGTCTCCCATCTGCAAGTTTCTTGGGGTTATAAACACGATTTTGCAATACAATTAAATATGTAGACTATAAATGCTACCGAATCTTTGTTACTTTAACGTCTAAACTATTTTATATTTAATTAATATAATTGTATCTGTGTGTATGAAGGTTAGCACTGAAAATCAGCGCTGTGTTGGGGGATTCGACTTCTGGGACAGCAGAATGCTGAGCTGCTTACCTCATTTACCGAATATTAGACTTTTTATAATTATGTACTTAGATATTTTTTTTTCGGTAAATAAATATATATTTTCTTTCTTTCTTTATAAAAAAAATATATTTCTAATGATTTTTGCTTTTGAATTATTTTAATTTATAGAATGAAAACCCAGTTGGCTTTGAAGATGCTTCAAATATCGTTTATTCTTTAACATAGATAAAACAATAAAAAATAAGTTATTATATTTTTATGAAGTAAATTGTAAACTTTAAATGAATCACTTGTTTGTGGAGATCGATAAAATAAAAATTGATATCGAACAAAATTTCCGCCAACTAGAGCTCATACTACGTGCAAATTTTATATTGCACAATGGAATGGAACGCTGCATCAGAGCATTATTAAGAAGCAAGTTCAGTGCACGTGAAACTAATAATGTAATCTCGTATATAAAATCCTTATTTTCTTCTCATTTTATATTGTGCTAAGATTTTGTTATTGTATTTTCAAAGAATAAGCCATTAAATAAATCATACAGTGTACAAAATCATATTGTTTTACTGGTTATTTGTATATAGTGAAATAATTAACCATAAAATTATTCAATATTAATTTATAATTTGCTGTTGCCCGTGCTTTGAATGCATTCTCATTTTCATCGCTGTAAATTGTTGTAACTTGATGCGGCAGCGTATAATCATATTTCGGAAATTTGTTATTGTCCAAACGTATCGTTATTAAATTAGATATAGCTATAAGGTTGGCTATGTTTTTTTTGTGTCCCTGCTTTCATTTCACTATTATCGGTTCAGTTCAGACGTTAAAGCTTAGAAACAAACAAATAATCTTATATCTTTTATAGAAGGTGGCAAACGAGCAAACAGTTTAATTAATATTAATTGACTGCTACCCATGGTCATCTGCAACATGCACATAACTATTAGTTGCAGATGCATCGCTTATATCCTTTACTTATTAGAAAAGGGTGGGAAGACGAAGAGAATTAGAATTAGGCCTTCGGTGCCTCACCAGACAAAACGCGGAAATACTTCTACTTCACTTCTTCTGTGATGTCGTGGTATTGGTTTATTGTAGGTACTTGAAGTGCATTTACCTGAAGAACTGATTAATTAAGGTATTTGGCGTGAGATCGATTCTACGCGAAATATTCACACTTATGAACTGGTTTATAGTTAGAACAGAATGTACTAATAAAATGTAAACTAGTACATTACTTAATGCAATTGTATCATAGTAAACAATTCTAAAACAGCCGTGTGATGTTAAATTGACGTT
Organism: Papilio glaucus; assembly: GCA_000931545.1. Lineage (NCBI taxonomy): Eukaryota > Metazoa > Arthropoda > Insecta > Lepidoptera > Papilionidae > Papilio > Papilio glaucus. Next base: position 47,396 of record JWHW01038115.1, on the reverse strand, counting down.
TTGAACCTGTCCCAAACTGCTGTTGACTGGAAAGATGCCAATAATATGACTAATCTCGAATATTTCACTAAACTTTACGTAGTTACACAAAACGAGTTCCGGCCTAGTGCAAAAGCTATTCGTTAACGTAGCCAAGAAATTAGAAAACCTGTAACTATGCAAATTTCAAAACGACAAGTGCATGAATAATAATGAGATCGTCATTAAACTTTGGTAGGACGTTCCGAAGATGATTTTTTGGTTTTTGATTAACAAAGTTTAGTTAGTGACTCAAAAAATCATTATAAACAAAAAAATCATTTTAGATTTTAATAGTACTGTTTGCACAAGGATTGTTTGAAGATGTCAATCAATTTGACATATTATTTGAAGAGAGTTCAATGAACAGAATATGCAACCAAACACGTTTTTTTACTTTACGATGTATTGCAATGCATGCCAGTTATTTTATTTCATTTATTTTTTTAAACTTTGCAGCACAATGACTAGACTAAATGCCTATAGGCATTCTCTACCCGCCGACCACGCATTAAAGAAAAACCAAAGAGGTGCGCTACATGAAAAAGAGATTGATAGATAAATAAACACAGATAATATTAAAAAAAAAATCCGGTACCAACAATTGTAACAATTTTGGTGAAATTTTTTGTGCGTTTTGAGTAGGTTCCGGAATGTATTAGATTTATAAATGGCCCGTGTATGTGGTACTGCTTTTTTTTTCTCGTTAAAACGATTAACAAAAGCAGTAGACGTTCATACATCTACATGAATTAAAATACTCCAATTTATTTAATCATACATCTCCTTGGTGTTGGGAGGTTAGAGAAATGGTTACTGCGAAGTTCCATCCGCTATCTTAAATGTAATCCTTAAAAGTCCTAGTTGCGTTCCGAAATTATTTGTGTCCCTACTAATTCTCTCCCGTCTATTCCAATAATAATATTCCCGCGTCTCAAATTCGAGCAGCATTGATCCGTTTTAGTTATTTGGTGTCGTACTCGTTGATTAGAGTAGGTACATATGTCTTATGAATGTGTCGCCATACACCAAGCGCCAGAGAAACTCAACAACAAACTGTCCAATTTTTAATAACACACACAATGCAAGAAATCGAATCCAGCAGCAATAAAGGTATAATAGCCAGTTACCTATGCCATTAGGTTTAACATATTTAATTAATTAAAGTGTCTTTTGCGGCGCATATAATTTTTTTTTTAATTTTGCGCGAAAAATTAGAAGAGAAGTCACATAAACAACAACATTCTAAATAATTAAACTACATCAACGACAAATACTATACATATTGTCGGCGTATGTGGCAGACCTCGTAACTCAATCAGAACCAATTTTATATGAGGCACATAAAATGGTACTACGAAAATGTTTGTAAACTGTATCACTATAAGCTCTTTTTTGCGCAAGGGAATTCATGTTCATTTGTAAGCTTCAAAATAATTTAAACTCAATTTTATATCATCTTTTAAAATTATTTCGTTGGTGAAAATATAATTTTAAAAACATTATTCGTAATTCTTATCGTGAGTTGAATGGTGATATGATATTATTGTAGCAGAACTTAACCACTCTACAGCATTGGATGGAACGATCAGAGGCTTGATTTTTGAAAAAGACTTCTTTACTATTTTACTCGAAAACTAGCAAATACTATTAATTTAGATTTGGGTTGCTATTTTAGAGATCTGGTAAAATTAAATTAAAAAAGAGTAGGTTTAACTACTCGCATTCGATTCTACAAGTAAAAATAAATCCTAACATAACCTACTTTTTGACATCTGTCTTGGTTACATCTGAGTTGGTGGACCTCTACAAACCAATTGTACTCTCAGCAATCAGTTGAAATCACTGACACCGAACAATAGTTTCTGACGTCGACTGATCTATTTCAAAAATAGACTTTCGACTGGCTTATTTTACAATTAATTCAAATAAATTGTTCTAATAATATGTGTCTAACTCTCTATCAAAAATTGCCATTGCAAAAAAATTATATCTAAGTATCAAAACAATTGTTTTTTCCTTAGAAATACTAAAACTTTAACACATGAATTTAAAACATGTAATATTTTTTAAACATTATTGGTATAAAACTTTCTGTTTTATGTCCATTTAGAGAAGGTGTAAATTAAAAGTCCGGACGTGTGGACAACGGGGTTCACTCGAAAACAGTGCGTGGGAGGAAGGGGGGTTCAGTTTGGGGGAGTTGGAGTTAATACCTTCCCGAGTGAATTTTCATTTGAGTTGGAAACAGTTTTGAGTGACTAATTGTCGATTGATGTCACATACTTTATTACATTAAATTAGTACTTTTTACATGTTAAAATTTACAGTAAATAGAATATTCATTTTATGCAAATCATATCAAAATTATATATGTTTTGGTATAAGTAGTAAAATTTTACGTTGTTAAATGTCCCGTCAGTTGTATACAAGATTGGATTATGATTGGTAAATAAATAGGCATTGACGTGCGTAACTCAAAGGGGTGGGCAGAGATTACAAATTTCCATTTGGCGCGATTTAAGCACACCTTTTTTGCTTCTTCTATATCCATACCTAGGCGTACGTACTCGTCGGTTACCGATTATATCACTTTTTTTAGTGTGTTATTAATGAAATCGATATAAGTGCTTCTGGAACTTCCCTTGTCAACACTGTCGCTAATACGCATTACCAAATCGAGGACTAGTGCTAGTCTCTATTATTTAATGCAATGGCAGAAGGGTGTGTTAATAATAACAGAAGGCGGCAGAGAAAGTGAACGTATATTGTTGCTAATTTTAGTTATAATTCGTTAGTAATAGGGGTTCATAGTAATTTAGGACCAAGTCTAAAAGAATGGCGATAGTGTACGAAGAAAGATGGATGATGTATTTTTTTGTAATTAAGGGGGACTTTACTTTTGCATGTTAATAATAAAATTATCATCAATATAGAAGGTCGAGTTTTCGTATGAACACCGAACAACGCTCCCTCGTCCCCTTACACTACATAATTACATTGACATATCGAGTTAGTGCCGCAGTGAAGTGTTAATATTTTAACGCGGTTGTTTTGTATATTCATTTTACATAATTGATGTGACCCGTGCGAATATATAACATTGTGTGGATGGCATACCGATACATAAATAATATGTGTATACTGTTGCCCGTGGCTTCGTAAGCATTCGTTACTTATTTTCCAAGTAAACATTTTTTGTAAGATGATTCCACGATAATAAAAACGATTTATAAGTAATATTTTTTTTAAAGTTGTTGTTTTCAAAACATGCGACGTAACCATGGCAACAGATATTGTAAATGAAGGTTTTATGTAATGTTTTATGGGGATAATAGCCCCGTGTCAGTATCATGATACTGTCATTACTGTCGTTAAGAAGTTAAAGCGTAACAAACGGATTTACATTTCTAATTATAATATTAATTAGGATTAGGATTTATTATGTTTTTTTTTTTGAAATTTTGCTCGTGTATCCGTCACATAGTATAAGCGCGTCAATTGTAAAAGAAGACGTCTAATGACAAAACTCAAAGTGTTATACATTATGTCGATAAGACTTACGCCCGTTCTGTAAAAGGTTAACTAACGTCAAATTCAACTAACACTCTACTGTCAACTTAACAGTCGTCTCATTTCAGTTTTTAAAAGAAACCCAAAAAAAATAGTCATGCTTCTAGATACTCTAATGACGTTTAACAGGACATTTGACACATAGCGTTTCCGTTGATCAATCTTTCAGGTTCTAGGCGATCTCTAGTAATTATAGAAGAAACTCTATTAACAGTACTGGCATATGTTGTGGCTTAAAATTTATAGAGATAATAAATTAGAATAGAGAATAGAGTCTCCATAGGTCGGGTCATTTAAAATATCGTCAATGACTTTATTTTTAAAAATTGTTGACTTGTCTAATTATACAAATTGAAAGATATTAAACAGCTTTTTATATATATTCATAAATAGTTTTTGTATGCTATGCTTTTAGTTCCTCTATTCCCTTTATTTGCTCTTTTATTTTGGGACACTCTTTGTCATCCTTTCGCCACCGTCGCCTGTACTTATTACACAAAGGATTTTTGGAATAATAAGTTCTAATTTATTTATAAAAAAATATTTTACACTCTTTTTATAATGAACATTTGTTTTATTAAAATTTATTGATAAATAAATTGTTCAATATCTAAAGCGCTGTTTACACTGTAATTATTGGAAATAAGATTTATTGTGTTTAAATTTCACAGTAGTCTGTTTACTGTGAAATTTAATATTGATTATTACCGATGAAAAACCTAAACTAGACTGAGTTAACCGGAATAATTATTTTCCACAAACGAAGTGGAAATTAATAGAAGCCACATTAGGAAAATATTTCGAATAATATTTGTGATAACATCGCAGTAATGAAACGTTTCGGAAATATAGTAAAAATATCGTATGTAACAAAGTGGATTAGAGTCTTCAAGTGTCTAGAAGAAAAAAAAAACTCTCAACACTATCCGACAAGGCAGAAAAAACTTAAAGTAAGAAAACTTCGTATAACTGACTTATTAAAGCCTAAATAAAGAACGACGATTCTTATCTTTGCAGAATAAGTTGTTTTTATAATTGTTAAATATAATAAAATATATAATACAAAAGGTTGTTTTTTATTTTTTTTATTTTAACCGAAAATTTATATTACAACATAAATTTTGTACAACTTAAAGTTGGCACAATGGCTACCGCGGACTTATTCTACCCCTTGATACCTCTAAATATAGACAAACATTAAATTAAGAGAGAAATAGTTGATAAGCGAATTGTAGTTTCCAGTCTAGTCTGATATTCGAATAAACTATTGTTATGGAATTAGGGCTGAAATCCATTGTATCCAATGTCCTACATGCATTATGATTCCAAAAGTCTCATTGTGATATCGATACTCGTTAAAATTGAATAAAGGCAACACTGAGCACATTTCAGTGCTTAATTTAGGATCAAATGTCAGTTTAAACAGCTTAGTGTTACTATCATTATTAATATTTTGTGCAGTATTGTTGTGTTGTATGATGAAACATTGCCCAGGGAATATTTTGAAAATGGAACTAGTCGGGGTGTGTTGAAAGCTGACAATTACCAAGTTGTATCCATCTTCTTACTCAAAGTAATCAAAATAGGCGCGAAAAGTTATGTACTTTTCGGTTGCACGCTTCTTCAGACATTTTGACTATTCTCGAGATTATCGACTCTTCTACATCCACTTATCTACGCTTACATGTTTGGCGGTTCGGGGTTTTGATGCACTTTAAGTTTATCATTACTTGTCATTTATTGTACTACAGAATTGCACATACTTCTACGTGTTCCAACGTATTATGAAGTATTTATTTATTTATTTATAGCTGATATAATGAATATAATAAATAGTTCGGGAATTACCTGAATTTAGCCATAATACAATGGTTACCCACATTGTCTAGACATTCCGTCTTCGTACTTCGATTTAACACACTAGACATCTAAGAATTCAATGGCTTAATTAATAAGCTGAATTGCTCAGTAACTAAATTACATTCCGTACGAAATTAATGAAAATCACATTTCGATTTACAGTTATTACAATAATATTATTGCATATAATATTATTTGCAGTATACCGACCGACCGACGTTCAAATGTTTCGAATTTAATTTCTGATTTGGGTGTATATTTATGATATGGACGCTTGTCTAAACAGAGTGCCAATAAATAATAACAATAATAAATAATCAATTCATTACTAAAGAGTAATAAGGTAGCGAAAAAGCTTCATTCGTCCTTTCAGCATGCCCAAACCAAATCGGATATTTAAAAATAAGATTTTATACGCGTCGACCGGAATCCTATTATATGGAAAGTTGTGTACAGTAAATATCTTAATGCAAGTAACTGTCAAAGTTAGTTAATACCCTAGACTTAGAAAAGTAATGAGTAATAATGTAAGTAATGAAAACATGATATTTAAAGAATTGGTTCAGGCATAATAAACAATTTATACCTGTCACTCTTACAATGTACAATTACCTTTTTTCGCGGTGTTCCACTTACAGAAAAAAAGGCCTCGTAAATTGTCTTGCAAACTCCACCCCTTCTAACAAATAACCAATTAGTTAGCAGTGAGTTGTGTGAACAGCGGAATAATAGTAAATAACAATCAGCCATGTACAGCTCTGAATCGCTGCGTATTGTTAATACCACTGTCTACTATTTCTGAATACTCTATTGTTACAACGCCATTTTTTCTTACAAACACATTTAAAAGCGGCAAGCCATTGGTTATTGTTTCGTCGTGTAAGAAACGTTCAAACGATTGTCGATTTTAAAGTGCAATATCGCCAATGAAGACGACTGTACAAACTGTTGCAAAGCAACTTGTTACATAGGGATAAAGAATTCCGAATTATACCCAAAACGTTAACTACAACAAAGTCATAAACTTGTAAACGGGGTTTAGTGACAATATTTGTATGAAATATATATTAATTGTTATAGAATATGCGACAATGAGTTCAGTTCCTAATATATTATATATATTTGATTATATTATTTAATTTAATATGTATTTATGAAAATCAATGTAAAAAAATTATAAAATACTAGATGATACGGCCAATTTCGTACCACCTTAGCTATTATCAATCTTATTCATGTCCAAATATTATTCATTGTGATTATATTGGCTGCATTATAACCGGTTTATGTTACGTTTGTGAAAAAATGGTCTAAGTAAATGTGTTTTATAATTTCGTACTTGTAAATATAAATTTGCAAATTCAGTTCCACAGTTCGTTTCGACGGGTAAATAAATAAAGATCGCGACTACGACTTAAATTCTAAATCTCGATAATCGTCTCTTTGACCTTGTTCATAAGCTGATTTTTAACAGATTACAGATAAGCTAATCTTCTACGTTGTTGTCGATATTCCACGTTGTTGTAAAAGCACCAATATAAAGGGAATTTCAGATTGGTTTGATGATTGATTTTGATTATGATACAAAAGTATACTCGTAATAGCGAAATAAACGTAAGCACTTCTTAAAAAACTATGAGTAGATTTAGTGGAGGAACCGACTGCGGTAATTTCGTACATACATCCAAACGCACAACACAATTCAACACAATATATATAATATAATAATATAATTTCTGAATTTCAAAGATTCACGATACACACAAGAAACTGTGATTCTCCCAACCTTACTGTTTTTTTCTTTATTCCTTCCTACCCAGATTATGTTAGAAAGACAATATAAATAATTATACTGAAAACATTATATGTCACGAGTACCAAACTGTTCATCATTGCCAAATAAACGTAAATACTTATATAAAGGCACGGGCGTACATATTGACAGATTTATAGCAGTTTCGAGAATTTTAATGTGCGCAAACGCACATAATTAATAGACGTAATGTGACCATCATTTTATTTCTTTTTCTGTGCCGATTCGTAAATATATGTAATTGAATGTTTAATATTTTAGTTACGGCGCTAATTGTTATGTTAAACTATTTAATATTTTTTGATTATAAACAAATTATGATTATTTTTCTATGTTATAACTAGTGATCCGCCCCGGGTAGCACACTGATCTGATCGCTACAAAACTTCATAGGAACACACGCTAGATCAACGGTGAACATTTTCTGAAATCTTCATCGAAATCGATGCAACCGTTTCGGAGTATATAGGGAGCATACATACACACATTGTCTTTTATATAGATAGGTTAATTCGTGGTTTTATATTTCGCCAACAATTCGTAACCGGTGTCCGATGTCCGATTAGTAAAATTACATATTAACAATTGTGAAATCATTATGATTCAAATGTCATTACTCAAATAACGAGCCCATTAAAACTTAGGGTCGGCAGAAAGAAATGAAAGATAGATAACATATTTATTAATTGTTCAATTAGTATACTTATCTACCTGAATACATAAAAATCCTTTTGTTAGTCTCCCTAATAATCCCTTTTATAGACTTACAACGGCCCCAAGCTCTATATCATGTAAAAAATTGTTCAACCCCATTTAATCCAGCTGATCACACGAGACGTATGGTAGCTAAAATAGGGTGACGTAATTATATTGAACAGTATCGACCGGCTGGACAACCATGCGCACTATAAAATAAAATCACTCGTTTCGGAGATTTTCGAATGCACATTCTATTAACATGGTTTCTATTTAAATGGTTGGTTGCTACCTATCAACCAATACATTATTTCTTTCTTTAGTCGCAATGGAAAATAGAACATCTAATGGGATAATGTTAGGGAATTTTCACCTACGGATGTAAATAGGTATGGATGTGAAAAGGTCCTAAAGATACGCTTCATTACTGAAGGTCGTGAAGTGTCATCCCTGATTGGTCAACGAGAATAATTTACAGCAAGACACCATAACGGATATTTAGTATTTGATTTGGCATTTTATTTATGTCATATCATGATTAGTCATTGATTTACCATTACGAAACCATTTTGACATCATTTAAAGAATAGAACGCTATAATGAACGACAACATTAAAATAACATAATCGTATTGTCAACCGAGGCTAAAGATACCGGACAACAACAAAAGATTACTCCAACCGAAAGAGGAGGATAAAGATACCGAACTACAACAAAAGATTACTCCAAACGAAAGAGGAGGATAAAGATACCGAACAACAACAAAAGATTACTCCAAACGAAAGAGGAGGATAAATATACCGAACAACAACAAAAGATTACTCCAAACGAAAGAGGAGGATAAAGATACCGAACAACAACAAAAGATTACTCCAAACGAAAGAGGAGGATAAAGATACCGAACAACAACAAAAGATTACGCATTAGGCGTACAATCTTTTGACCTCAACGCCACTTAACATCAGGTGAAATCGTGGTTAGGCGCTAGTTTATTTAATAGTAAAAATATGGGGTAAGATGACATCAGAACTTAACACCAGAACCGGGAAAAACACCAATTCTCCTTAAAATAAAGGGTAAAATTTACAAAACCTCTCTCTTGCTAATTTATAAGATCTGTCATAATGTATAGATCAGAGTGCTGGTCTGTTAAAGGAACGGATGAAAAGAGAGTGCATGCGACAGTAATGCAAATGTTGAGATGGATGCGTGGAGTAACACGAATGGATAAGGTACGAAACGCGTATATTAGAGAAAGCCTGAAAGTACCACCGATAGTGGAAATGTTAATGAGCAGAAAGTTAGCATAGTATGGTCATGTTAAGAGGAGGGAAGAATGGCATGATACAAAGAGAGTTTTAGATATGAATGTAGAGGGACATAGCGGTAGGGGTAAGTCTTAAAAAAAATCTTTTAAACAAAACCAACTTCAATTTTTTTTTCAAAAACAACAAATGCTAAGTGCGTGCCGCGGCGGGTCACTAGTATAAAGTTCATTTGTAAAATGTTTTCTTAAGGCATCCTCGTATCTTGGTATTTCCTTAGCTGACAAAATAAATATGATTAAGAATTGATTCTTATGTTTAATTGCGTAAAATTATTTTATACTTTTAAGTGCATTTCTTGTTTTTGAATACCTATAGTTTTTTTGGAGTCGGTTTTGTTTTTGTTTAAAAGTTTTTTTCTCGATTTTTAGTGAATCTTATTTAAATGGGGCTTTTGAAATCACTTGCGCGAAGTTTTTACTTCTTCACTAAAAATAATAGATCGACATGGAAGTAAAAAAAAACGTACAGACAAATTGAGAACCTCCTCCTTTTTGAAGTCGGTTAAAAACTGATATGCCGGCCTCACGTAAAGCGGGGAATGATGATGATTTGAGAAACAACAATAATTAATGTCCGCTAAAAATATCATCATAAGCGAATACATGTTGAACATCGAGGGATCTTGCTCTCTTAATTTAGAAACACAAAGGCTTTTATATAAACAACGAACCTTTTAAGCAAAATAGGAAATCGTGGAAAGTACTAGTTGCACGGAAAACTAGAGAACGCCTAAGTTTATATGATATTGAAAACTTATAGTTTGTAACCAGCGATTTGAATCTTTTCATTATAAATGAAAGAAGAAAAGAAGTAGGTTCTTCGAGTTTTCGACTCGAGTTTTGTTTTCTTTCTCATATTCAACAATAATTTAAGAGAACTTCTGCTCTTGGCGGTGGAGCAATCTCCAGTTCTTCCTGCATTACCTTCTCTATATTTCCTAATACCATACGACATCAACTTAATGTAGCAAAAGTGAGTGGCAGTGTTGGTAGGGGACGCCCTAGAACTTATATCGATCAGATTAGTGGCTTACTAAAAAAGGCCGATATAAGGAGCACCCATAACCGACGAACATGTATGCGTAGATGTATGAATGTAGAAGAAGCGAGAGAGGCCTGCCAGGTTCGCGCCAAATGGAAATCCATGATCTCTGCCTACCCCTCTGGGTTACGGGCGTGAGCGCATATTTTTTTTATTTATTTTATTTATCAACTTTCTATTATATCTGTTGCTTATTTGATCTCTGCCTTTTCTCTTTCTCATATTAACAGTAATGAAAATGTACATAGTGATAAAAGAACTAATCATATAGTGATATCAAAATAAATACACTCATAATAAACTAACAGATGTGTCATTAGACACGTGTTATATAAACCAACAGTGGCATTTACTTTCAATTCACACCTGAAATAACAAATCAGACATAGTTACATGGAGATAATGCATTCTCCACAATAATATACCTAAGCTGGCACCTAGCTGGCCTTTACTATACACCGTATAAATAAGGTTAAGGTTATGAGGTTGTTGTCACTAAATTGTTTGGTTTAGGCGAACCCGTTTAATTTGTCAAGATTACTCTGTTCTATTCTAAACACAACAAATCTTTTTCTACCAGTGTTATGTTAAATCACGATTATCACCACAATAATACATAAATTATAGCACAGTAGCGTAGTAATTGTTTTTAAATAACTACATACAATCTTAATTTTGGCCAATATAAACTTTCTTTTGTCTTCTATTTTGTCACGCCTTGAACAAAACGATGTTAAGATAAGAAGCATCGAGATTGTTGTTACTGTGAGATAATAAATACACAAAACAAGTTTGTATTATGAACGATAATATAGGTAAAGCAGAAATGGCAACACACGCAGACGCTTATTGTAGTTACTTTCTAATAAAAAGAATAACAAGTAATAGTGTCATGTTAAATTAATCAAATCAAGGATAAAAATGTTTTAAGAACTAATGAAGCCGGTTATATCATTGATTAAGTGAAATCTGTGCTTCGGGCAACGATTTTTGATTAGCTCGTGCAATGGGACTTCTAGGACACTGGGGTCGTTTAGCACTCGGAAATCGATATAGGAAGCCCTCCCTACATATTTAAGCTCCACCCAACAATTAAAAAGTACCCTAATATACTAAACTACCGATACCTTAGCATTATTATAAATCAATGTACTACCCTGTAAAGTAAAATTACACGATAAAGATACTGTTCAGAAACATTTTCAATGCACAATGAAATAAAACAAGACGTGTTCGAACCGTGAAGTTTTTTTTTATATAACCACGACGATATAGTGATTTAGAATAGGTAAGTAGTAAAAAACGCAAAAACGGATCAGGATAATCAGGGAGGTATATGAGAAATATACCAAATACGCGTAAACGTTCATACCACGTTAATGTTCTAGCAGTTAACAAAGACAAAAACATATTTGTCAAATAACAACATCTACAATTACTTTCGGTTTTAAAAGTCAAATAAAAAAAAAAGAAGTCAATTAGCGACAGCGAATGAAAAAAACATAGTATGTTTACAAATTATTTCCTCTTAAAGATGTTGGTTGTTTTGATAAAGGTTTATTTATTTGTAATGACGGTGCAAAGTAATCCCCTAAAACGATGTCTGGGTGTTAGCAATAGACGAAAATACCTCTAACGTCTTTCGTAATAAGATACATAATAAATTTATACCCTTAATTCTCTCAAATCGTACTCGACTCCAACATTCCGTTGTACGTCAACATAAACTCGACCCCTAGAATCGCCAAAGGCAAATTACGCAAGGGTTGAACCTAATTTGGAAATTAAGTTTTAATAATGTTAGCCCTAGATTTATTTCAGCAACCCACGTGTGATTTATCATATTATCTAAGATTTAATCTAGGTCCTGATAAAATGACATTAAATTTCTTATGCCGTATCATAGACTATAAGAGGGGAGGAGGACTATAATCAACAGAAAGCTATTTCTGTTGATATTGCTAAATAGGTTTTTTTTTATCGAAGTCCGCAGGATACTACATGTATACGTGTAGTTAGTTATCCAATTTTCATAGTAAAAGCTTTGCTTAGCTTGGGATCATATGGCAGTGTGTGAATAATGTCCCAGATTATTATTATTCTTTTATCTAACACGGGCTACAAAAATTAACTACGAAAATTAGCTACTAGCAGACACCTGTGTCACGTCCACTTCCAGTGAAGTACCAACAATTTCTCAATATAGTCACTACTATGAAGTGTACAAAGGTTCGAATCCGCTATTTGATTTTTGTCGCGAACCATTTCCAATCAAGTTTAAGCTTGGTTGGGAATAATTAAGAGTAAAATGATTTCGACAATAATAATAATAATATCATAACATTCACACACGACCACCTGATCCCGAACTAAGCAGAGCGTGTGCTATGGAAACCAGATAATTGATACATATATGTGTAATTGGCAAGAAAGTACATAAATGATGTTAAGATACAAATAACCGGTACAATAAGGTATAAAGTTAATATTCGTTTGCCTCTAAAAACAACGCATTTATCTCGTATGCGTCTTGGAAGGTGACCTAGTATAACTTACTTGCTAATTATCAAACTAAAAATAATTGTATGCATCATAAATCATCATTATAAATTAAATAAACAAAGTAACAATCTGCCTACATGTTTAAAAGACAACAAATTTAATGTACTAGATTAAATTGTTGATTGTTAAGGAAACGAAAACATTGGTTTTGTATACAAACTGAGTGCATTTAATCGTACTCTCAAAGCTTAGTCATATAAATTTCCACCACAACGAGTTCTATTTAAATATCAAGGGAGCTCAACAATCCGTCTTCTTGATATCAAGGACACCCAGTAGCCCATGTTTGTGTTGAAGACGTTGTAAAAAAAATTAGTATATTAAAATATTATAAATTATAGAAGAAATGTTTCATTTCCTGTATTAAATTTAAGGGAACAGAACAAAACAAAAAAAATATCACCTACTTGGTAGTACAAATAAAATGTAGTTTATTAGATAGTCGATAAACAATAAGCAATTAAAATAATGTTTTAGTACTTCTACCGCTACCATACAAGTATGAAATTAATATTCAACAAGTGAGTCAGACAATAACATGCGAGATGCGTTGCAAGTAAGATTACGTGTTAACGTCGTATCGATTATTCGAATTTATTCCTTATTTTAGAGAAATACAACGGCGTCTAGACTCGCGTATAAAATCAATAAATGCGAACGTGATCGGCCGGGACTCAGTGGACTGGGAAAAGGTCACGATCCCGTCACATATCTCTCTACTTCATAATATTAAACAATCCTTGGGTAATCTTAAGGACACGGGTTCCATGACATCTATAAAATAAATACGCACGTAGTCTGGAGAGGTACTCACATTTTGTTTACATTTAATGCTAACGTGGCACAACTCTCATGTCACTAACATGATCTTCTCCTGGGACCTGAAGAGTGAGAGAGTGTCACTCGCCATTGCGTCATAACTTGTAACTCTTACCTTTCTTTCTTTCTTACCTTTAACAAATTTACTTCCATAACATATGGCATTTTAAATTTATATATATTGTTCACGCTTTTTTAGAACAAAATAAATAAATATTCATATTAATTAATGTTTTTTCTACCGCTACCTTGTGTTATAGATAGGACGTTTTACCTGAGACTTTTTTTGTTAATTGATTAACTAATTGAATTTGAACTGTAATTAAAAATTTTGAAAATCGAACTCGTAATAATATAAAAAAATAAAACGTTTTTTTTTTAATAACGATGGAAGAAGTACTTGTAAGAATTTATTGTTTCTAAATAACATAGCATGAAATGAAACGAAAGAATAAGTAAAACTTGCTATCCACATTATTTAATGTATTTCGCCTGGATGTAGCATCGCCGTAGTACATCCTGTTAAAAATGCCTTTATAAATTGATATTTTACACCTATACATAACTTCCACCTCGTAGAATTTGAACGACGTAAGCATTAAGCTCCTTGAAGGGTGCTTATTACTGCTGAACAATATATTTTATGGAAACGAGCAAACAAATTTTATCCTTCGAAATATAAGAGGCATTCCAGGAGAGAATACTTAGACCCCATGTTATTTCACTAATTGCTTCTAATCTGTGTATTCGAGGGCTGAGAGAAGGCTTCGAATGCGGCTTAGATTAGGCTGAATTAATAACAATCTATTCCGTTAGAAAGTATTTGAACGAGGAGCAGAAAATACGATTTGCATCAGAGGCTTCATGTTAAAAATGAACAGCTGTAGACTGATATTGAAAAGTGAAAGGGCATGCTTGTGTCACACGAGGCGGAAACTTGTGTAATTTTTATGATAGAAGTGAGAAAAGAAGCAAGCGGCTCTTGATGTTAAATCATCAACTTATATTATTACTCATCAACAAACGCAATAATTAAATTTAAATAAAAGGATATTAGGTATAATAATATTGGCTACATTAGGTGGGAAAGTGTAAATTCCCCTACTCCGCGACTATATTCTATGAGCATCATTGACTTAAGGTCCAAAACCTATTGTCGGTTTCTAACTTGAAATTTCAAAACGAATTTGATTTGCAAAATGCTGAAATTGATTTCTAAAACATCGAACATAAAGTTCAAAATCCAAACACAACTGTTGATTTCTTCGACATCGTTTAATAATATAATTATTTATTTAATAGTGTTAAAACGAAGAGATCATAAAAGCGTTCGACTAGCAGGCAACGTTGCGCTCGTGCTGAGCGAAATGACTACAAATAACATGAGTCCTATCTCTGAATATCGTTCTTCTTTTATTTACGACGCGGTTCACCATTGTGTGCGAGTAACTAGTCGCGGCCCATGGCTGCCGTCCGGCCTCAACAAAGAAAATCTAGGATTCACAAGTCGACAAATAAGTAACGCAAATATTCATCACTTGTGGAACTTATTTCGAAGACCGTCCTTTACAATCGTATTTTTTTTTTAAATTGATACCAAGATGAATTGCGAATTCTGCTACATCTACATCAATCGGTTTCGCAACATCTTTTCTGGCGTCGACCTCATCGTTCTAATAACATACTTCTAATAGACGCAGCAGCCTCGTAGTTAGTACCTGTCAGTAACGGTTAGATTCCCAGAACACTTTTAACAATTTAATTCTTATTTGGATATTTGGCTATGGTATTTAGATTAGAAAAACAATCATTATTTTATAAAAAGAAAGATGTGTTTAGATTAAACTAAAAACTATCGTCTAAAAGATAAAGATCAAAATCGCAGAGAACGAGTAGATCACGCCGATGACGACGAATATTTCTCGATGAAAACAACGCAACAGCTTTATACCTCCATTTAACGAAACCTCAATACGATACGTCACATGTAATGCATCCGACGCTCGCATGCTTAGACGGATTACCACCGGGTAATTGGTATGGGTGGAGTTCACATTCCAAGCTATAACAATTATTTATATGGAATGTGGCGAAACTAGAAAATTATTCACAAACCAAAGCGTAGTTTAACTAGATCGGATACATATTGCGTCACAAAAACTGACTTAGTGTTTTACTACGTTTCTTACAACAGAATAATATTTATTTACTATGTATCACTCTATGCTTGTACCAACGGATTTTCTATTCTCAGATTTTAACGTACGTACTAAAAATCAATTGCTGATATATT
>JWHW01038115.1:13055-31358 GCA_000931545.1 Papilio glaucus | reverse complement strand
AGAGAGGTGTGCCAGGATCGCGCCAAATGGAAATCCATGATCTCTGCCTACCCCTCTGGGTTACGGGCGTGAGCGCATATTTATTTATTACAAACTGGGCTGGAAAAACATATGAATTCGTAATCTTTGCAGCATAAGGATAATTTATTAAAAGTACGAAAAAGTCTGTAAATGCGGCTTGCAGACTAACTATTTCTTGAAGAAACTTTTTTATTCCTGACTGATAATGATACAATAATGATGGAATTAATATTCAACAAGGGATACTATACTGTCTGTTGCTCGACTTCGCGCGCGTTAGAACGTAGAAAATAAAAAACAAGTTATTATTTTCCTTGATGGAGATTTTTGGAAGATGGTTCGAATTATAGGTAACTAATTATATGTATGACCCAAATTTATATTCTGCGTAACGTTTGATGAGTAAAATGCCGCCAGCACCATCCCCAACCCTTACCTTTTTTCTTTTTCCTTCATAAAGGCTACATACCTCCTTTAAAACATATAATAGTAACACTTTTAGAACCCTTGATAGCTGCTGATGTTGGTGGTTAGCAGTGTTCACATAACATTTGGTAACGCACTTGATTCTTTACATTCTTTTACTGTAAAAAACACTATTAGTGACCTAATAAAGCCAAAATTGAAAAAGAACCAACTACTCACCGTATTGATGTGATCTCAGGTAGTGCGCAGCGAGTCTTAGCACGCTTGTCTTGTCAATCTTGCGTTTCATAGCCAGAACTGGCGGTACGATAGAGCTAAGTTCCTTAATAGAATTGCTCATTTTGTCGCGTCGCTCCTTTTCAGCTTTGTTCCGCAAGATCCTCGGCGTTTCTCTAGAATTAAAATAAAACCGTGACCACATAACGACATATTATATATATTATATACATATCAATATATATACACATATCAATATGATTATACACAATATCCTAAATAATTTTTATTTGTTTCGTCAAATATTTCACTTAACATAAGGCGATATTTATAAAAAAATACACACATGTGCAGTATTATTTCAAGACATCAAAATTAAAAATCATTTTTACTATTGATTGACGCTCGAAAATTCACCACAGCCTCTAGAATGATTTCGGGAAAATATTACCATGGAATGGCTTTTATAACTTGGGCTATCGTTTTAATATACCTCTCCGTTGGAGAGGTCTTTGCCCGGCCGAGACGAGCCAAAGGAACATGGCGTTACTCCCTTTTCTCGAAGAGTTTCAAAGAAGGTAAAGATTGATGTTAGATTTTTAGCTTTGATGAAGTCTGAGATCGCTGGTTTAATAATTAAATGTGCTGAAAATATTTTATCTGTACTATGATAAAATATTTTCAATATTTCCAAGAGTATACAAAACTGCTCGAATCAATAACTTGTCTCGTCTCATTTGTTCCATTGAATTGCTACGCTTAATTATGGTACCAAGATTTCTTCACTAATAATATCGAGGAGAAACTTCGAAAGATGGATTTTGGTTACTCTTTGATGCAAAAATTACTGTAGTATCGTTTGCCGTGATACTATTGTATGGTTGCTATGCTTTATTATTTTTTGGCAGTAACAACGAGTTAACAAATTTTACCTAAAACAATAAGTTTACCATTTACTTCAATTTTCAAATTTTATCAGCAAAGATAGTATGAAATGAAGGCGTGCGAAACCATGGACGCTAGTTACTTACCATATAAATATATCGTAATTAACATTTAATAAATACGAACGAAACTAGCGACGTTACCTTTAAACGTTGCTACAACTTTTGACTATAACTACAGCTACAAGCTACAACTTTTTGAAACTAATTTTGGATTTTTCATTCATTATGAACAAAATTGGACCAGTATGAACAAAATATAATTCAATAAAATATTTAATCACTATGAGAAATAGTTTCTCAGTTTCATTGAAATAAACTAATATAACTTATTTATTACTTTTTGAACGAAACAATTGAATCGGATGTCTTTGAATCCTTATAACACGGCATAACTAATATGGTTGGGCATTAATACTCTAATCAAAATTCTATCTTCTTCTCTTCAAAATCAAAACCCACTCTTGTGAGTGGGTATGGCGGCACAGTATGATTGTAATCCATACGGTTTAGGTTTTGGCTATAGTTTTTACGGCCGGCCGCCTGCCTGACGCCAACCCTCCTTGGGAATAAATAAAAAATAGGTAAATAAATAATCAACAAAAATAAACCATTTGTTCTTTTCTAACAATAAAATAAAAAATTGATTACAAGAAAAATAAATAAAAAATTGATTACAAGAAAAATAAATAAAAAAGGATGTTGAAACTATGCACCGTTTCACGATTAGGCAATTCACTTAGGCATATAGACAGACGCCAGCACCAATTTTGCGTCAACAATTTTTCCCAATATAATTTCTGTGTCATAACGAACTTGAATGCTTGAAGCGTCCCGGTTGAACCTGTGTGGAATCGAATGCTACAAAAGTTCACTAACTAAAAGTACAAATTTTTTTTAGTTACTCTGCATACGCGCGCTTCAAAATTTCCACGTTTTTAACTGAAACTTTTATGTAGTCACTGACTGGTGTGCTACGGGTGTAATGCACATAGCAAAATATTTGTGTGTTGTTTGATGAAAATCACATTTACATTTTTTTTATTTATTCCATTACCTACCTAACAAGGTCGCCTCTTGTAACACTTAAGACCTAATAAGTACCGCTAAGGACGGTCCCCATTATGTCTCTGTTTACGCCAATATATTTCAAAGAGGTTATATAATTTATTTTTAAGTGAATTGCTTTAACATTGCTATAGACTGTGTTTCTTCTATTATCTAACATTATAAATTACAATAATGGTTATGCATATATTATACGACAACAAATCTACCGGATGTTTATGAAAATGCCTGTCCTGTTAGGCAATCCAATTACTTTGTCGTTTCGTAATGTACAGTAAAAATTATGCAAATTCGTTTAAATATGAAAACGCTTGGTTGCTTTTTTATTGCCTGATAATTTAAGGAGGCACAAGATTATTTAACTGGTCCCGTGCCCGTTTAATATAATTGAACATATAGATCTGAGGTCAACTTATGTTGGATTAAAATTATTACTAGATACAAAAATTCATCACCTACAATTGACATTTAATTGATGAATTTAGAAAAATCCTTTCCTAGTGTTGGCCTACGTCATAAAGTCTCTCGCCCAAGTAGCTGTGCGTTAATGTAATAGTGAGGCAGTTTCTTCTTTTTAAAATATGACATTTACGAAAATCATATCTATCTATCTAAAACGTTTTGAAGCAGGCGATAACAGACTGCCCGCTAGTGTAAAATCCAATTACAATAGCACATAACGCATCGACAATAATGATTTTAGTATATGCCACAGTATGATTGTGAACATCGTTAGTTTGTAATCTTGCTAGCGATATAACAAGCTGTCAAAAAGTAACGTCATATATATGCAACGCTGCAATGCTTACTTTTTTGATAATAACAACTTTAAGACACATTTAACTTATTCAAAGTAATTATACGTGGAATCAAGTTACAAAAAATTCAAGCTAGGAAAATATGAAACGAACACGTGCGAGACCGCGGGCAATATTAGTAATTATTAATAACGACTCCTAAGTAACGTAAGTTTACACGTTCTCTGTATAGGTTTTGAATGCAGTATTTTAAGAAGGTAAACCTTTTGAGAGAGAGAAATAGAGAGGGGCGATTTTTGAAATCAAATCACTCCTAGGGTAGTTAAACAATGACAACGCCTAGCTAACTCGGTTATTGAAGACCTTTATCGGTGAAAGAGTTTTTAAAATATGTTAAGTACTTTTTAGGTATATCATAAACAAACAATGAAATCTTTCCTCTTTATCGTTATTTTTTAATACATATAACCTAAGACAGAGCTAGTGGTTTACATGTGCTTTTTCTTTTTTTGTTACTGTAAATAGTGATAGAGTCAGCCAGCCCTAAAATAAAACTTTAAGGATTAAATGAACGTTAAAGGGCCTTAATTTAGGATGATCATTAAAAAAATTAGGCTAAGTCGGGAGAATGCCCTATTATATATGTAAAATGTTCAACATTCGTCTGTACCTTCAACTGAACGTATATCTGACTTACATAGTATGTTAATGCCTCTAAAAAGTTTGCATTTCTACAACATAAATACGCGTCATTAATGCTCTAGGTCTGCTCAATCAAAGGAAGACAATTGTCTTGTCACAAAATTACGTAACAAGTTATAGCCCAAGAGCCGACGTTGACCTGACCTTCGTCATTTTATAAACACAGGCGTTTTTATAACAAAGCAATATCTACTGTATGAAATAATAAAATAAAAAAAAACAATAAAAATAATCTACTGTATGAAAGTTGACGAGTTTGACTTCACTATTACTCTATTCTTTATCATCTCGCAAGATTAGTAGTAAACAAACAGCAGTAAAAAATATTAAAATCACCGATCTGAATTGTGTCTACCACTAAACACCGTTCATTTGGGAACGCTTTCAATTCGCTTATGACGTGCGATCAAATAGAAAATTAGTTTTAGATGCATGTTTGTTCCTTTGCCAAATTGTGAAAAGTCAACTACAATGTATTGATTAAATAATATCTGATTCTGAGCTTCTATTTTTTATATAAGACTAAAGTACTTTATGGTTATAATGTTAAAAATTGTTTAATAGTTATAAAGTTAATTAGCACCCAATAGTAGAAATTTCTTAACTTAGTGTACCAAAAAACATATATCTTTACTTTGAATACCAGCAATGGTAAAAGATTTTGCTACAAAAAATATATTTAAATATTATGATATAAACATTGCAATTATATTGACCAATTTTATTATAGGTAGGTTTCACCATTTTCACATAAAAGGACATAAAAGGATATAAAGGTCAGATATAGTACTCTGACCTTTTTTAGATTTGCACACTATTTATTTAAATTATAGACCTAATGTTATGTACAAGCTATATGTATATTTACTTCTGCGTGAAAGAGGAACAATCATCTATCCATCCATGACCTCAAACATTGACTTTTTTTAATATTTGATAGCTACCGACGTTAACATGAAATGCCTTCGATGACCTCATATAAGCTGTCAAGAAATTTTTCTTTCAATTTACTACAATTTACTTCGTCTACAACGAATCTCCGGTTCCGATTAAGGACCGGGTAATAATCGGCTCCTCACAGCAAAATGGCGTGAAGTAGAACCGATGCAAAGTAATTTATATCTGTGTATGTAAGTTCTACCTTTACCCTCTCAGGCGCCCCCACTATTTCACACGTTCTAACCACCCTTTGAGTAACAGTCCAAGCTGAGCTCTCCTTTCAGGATTCTTCAACATCAGTCAAAGCGAAATAAGAGGTCGTCGACCTCAAAATCCAGTGACACAAAAAAGTAAGGCAAGGCTTTCGATGGATCCCTCGAGAACAGTTACTCTTAAATAGGCCAAACACCTACGCTCTGTCACCTCAAACACGACGAAACTGAATTTTCCTTCTCAAGGCTAAAAGAAAATGCAATCTCAATCTGGTAGTAACGTCAAGTGACCGTTTTGTTTAGCGGTCTTTTAAAAAGAAATGGTAAGTTACTTTTAGATTTAGTTAACTTTATTAAGCACTATAGTAGTCGATTATTAGTCGTCACTATAGTAGGTTTTCATTATAATGTGCTTATTCATTACAGTTCAGTTTGTGATGAATTTGCTAAAAAAAATTGCAAACTCATTATGTAAATGTTATATTGTTGCTATATTACATTTCCCATGAACGAATTACTAATTGAGCAATATGGGACCGGTGCCAATTATTTCATTATGCAAACATTTTTGTTGTGTAAACATTTACAATAGTAATGTTAATAATAATTGAAAATAAGAAGGTACTTCGCCGCAAATTTGACATTAAGACGTCAAACGACCCCAGTCCCCCCCGTGACCATGAGCGCTGTAATACTTGAAACGTCGGGAACCAAATCAGTTCGTTACCTGAACAATACCTGTTATAATTTAATTAAATTTTTCGCATTTTGGCAATAAAGTTGCTTGTGATACAACGTCAAACATTATGTAGGGTACACCTCACCGCGCCAATGCCAAGAGTAAATATAGCCCCCGGATCGGAATTAATATATATTACGGTCGATCGCCAAGTCTCTTTGAAAAATCATGTATACACAAACACACACGTTTTTCACGCGAAAAACTAATGGGTTCGCGTTACGATTGACCTCGACACTTCGGCTCATTCCATTTTTCTAATTATCAACAAAAGTACACTCTTGTATCTTAACAATAAAATTCAAAATTATTCAATTTAAAAAATATTAATTTTCTATTTTTCAATTACTAATGCTCAAAGATTTCAACACACTTTTTCTCAATCAAGCAATTTAATATATTTACCTTAAAGTTTGGTTAAACTACGGTTAAATATTTAATGATCAATATAATCTTTGTAGACAATGCCTATTTTAATAGATATTTGTAAAATGTATTAACATGAACATATTAATCTCGAATTGTATGGGTTAATAAATGCACCACGCTTTGGTAAACCAAATGGATTGGATGGTCTTAATTAATTAGCGAGATACTCGTATAAATTATACCTCGTGTGTGTTTGAATTATTAAACACATATTAATACCGAGTGAACATGTTTAAAATATCTGTAAATGCTGGGAATAACTGGACATGAGTCCAGTAGTCCCTTTCGCGGTGTTCCTCTTACAGAGAATTTTTATCGTTCCTTGTAACGAGACAAACACCGCCCGTTCTTACAAATAACCAATTAGTTAGCAATGAGTTGTATAAACGAAGGGATAATAGGATAATAGTAAAGTAGTCAGTATTTCTCTGCATCCCTGCATGTTGTTATTACCATTTTTTTGTTTCCATAAGTTTTACCACCGCTGCCATTCAGGCGGAATGATTATTTCTAAGTACTTTATTTATATATTACATTGATCGACCATCTTTTCATACAAACACATTTAAAATCAGATTCTTATTGCTCTCAAGGCGTACGAAACGTTCAAACGATTGTCGCTTTTAAAGTGGTATACCGCCAAACGGCAACTGCACTTTAAAAAATTCCTTTGTTATTTAAACTAACCAGATAAAAAAAAGAGTCCACGTGTCGGAAACTAGTTCATACAATCGAATGATGTTCGATACTTTTTTTACGATCATCAAACCTGTGATTGATACCACTTCATTGTTACCGTAAAATACGTCTCAATACATTTTATTAATACCTACATTCAGTGAGTGTTTTTAAGAGGAGCGTGTTGTGTATTAACAACATAATTATGTCGCGGCCTCCAGACGGTTAGGCTAGACGTCGCGTCTGCAATATAACTAAGATATCTATTGTATTGAACATAATGGGAATGAATATTATCTATCGTGCGATTAGCGACTGTAGAGCAAGTTCTTTGACGCGGTCTTATGTGACGCACCTTGTTAAACCTTCCTGTGCCTTTAATTTTGGCTATTGCGCATTAGGAAATATCTTGATAGTAGAGGAACCGACTATGCTAAATTTGTTGCGTCATGGGGACCTATCGAAATACATTTTTACCTGTTATAACTGTTCACAGTTATACAGTTCATACAATTTTGTTATATTGTTAATACTATGTTTTTAAAACTCTTACACGAAATTTTATCTAGATGAACGCGCAAGCCGAAAGCAGTGTGGGAATTTAAACATTTTTCTTAAGAGGTATTTTGGCTCTGTGTGCTCTAAGCATTTTAGAAACGATTTTAATCTTGTTACTTAGGTTGAAAAAATTGAAACCTATATATCTTTAAATGCACTCACGCCCCTAGCACGGACGGATAGGCAGCGATCAAGGGTTTCCTTTTGGCATGTTTCTATTCTCTCGCTCATCTACATCCAACCATCTACTCATAAATGCTGGTCGATACCGGGTAGATACTCCTTATACCGCTCTTCTTTAGTAGGTATGTCACTAATCTGATCGATATAAATTCTCTTCGGACTTCACCTTCCAACACTGCCACTCAATTTTACAACATAAATTTGTCTTCATTTATAATTTAAAATAATAACTCATTCAACTACTCTGTTCATAATAGGTACACGTCTATTTATGGCTGTACATTGGAATTTGAAATTCGAGATTTGTTATCAAACACTATTAAACAAAGTTCCTGTATTTCCGTTACTAGTGCTTGATTTCACAAGCTATTCTTGTTCTAATTTAGGTTTTTGGCTAGAACCAACGTTATCGACGTTTATTTACCCGTTCTTATTGCAACTCTAAAGCTCACAACATCCGATAAATTTCACTAACTGCTGAGTAATTAATATTGATAGTCGAGTATGGCAAAAACGATAAAGATATTCGTAACAATAAGGTAAAAATGGCGCTGTAACAGATGTTTTGAAACGATGGCTTAAAAGAGTGATAAAATGTGATTCAGCAAGGTATGCTTCAGTGGTTTGGTCACAAAAAGGTACTAATAGAAAAAGTCAAAATGTGCCGCAAAAGAATGTTTCAGTGTCCGCATAGAACATTCTAGATTCTACATTCACAAAGACCTAAATCAGATAATCCACTCACAACAAAGACACAACTTTGCAAAACGGAAATCTTTATGTTGCTAAACTCCTCTGAAAGTCGCACGTGAGAACTATCTTTACAAACTTATCTTATATAGATATTTAAGATGTGATATGTCAGTTTTACCATCATAGATTAATTAGAAACTTTAATTTTAAATTCTTTTAATAATTGCTTTTCAAAGTAGGGGTGCACCCCCGTAGGGATGCGTGAATGTAAAGGGAGGCATTTGAGATAAAGCTAGTATGGGGCACATATTTTTAAAATAAAAATAAAAATTGATCGCGCTCGAGGATGTCCAGGTGCCGGTTTTGTTTAACAAGTTTGTGATCCCCGCACTCCTCTGACGCGCTCTAATCTACAGATTATTGAAATGCACACTTATTAGCATGTAAACAACCCTCCCTATCTTAATCCGACACGCTCGAGTATGTCGGATGATCGATTTTACGGGTACTTAACAGGGTCCAAGGTACCCCTGATATGTACCTATTTGACGCACTCGATGTACAGGAAAACGCCTCGCCCGTAGCATAAGACAAGAAAAATTCAAACAAAATTACATCAAAATATTTTACCTACCAAGTTGCATGTTCAATTAATATGCATGATTTAACTCTCATAAAATCGGGGAGTGCTTTTTTGATGAAGAGGCGAATGAAACTGATCAATGAGATATGGATGAATTTCGTTTTTAATTGTACTGTCACGAAACGATGAACTCGTAAATTTAAATTTACAGGTTATTTGTGAGTTCACCAAGCGCTAGTCTATTCGTTACAAGCTGTGGCCGCGGTTTCACCCGGGTCAATTTAATTTACCCGGCATTATCCAGCTTAAGCTGAACCCTAATTAATATGGTTGACGATATAGATTTGAGGTCGACTTACATTGGATTATCGACAACTCTCACTAAAACCTTTCACCATCTTTCACTATCTTATACATTTACGGGATGAATTTAACGAATTTAAGTGAAGCCGCGGGCAAATGCTAGTGTTTATATATATTTTTTGATATTGTAACAATGGAGTTGAAGTTTATCGTTAAAAACTTTAGTCAATACCTATACGGTCATATCATGTGCCGACCCCTCATGTGGGGGAAAAGATCATGGAGATGATGATGCTTGCCACGACATCAGTGCATTGAATGGTTTTATTTATATTACTTACGGTCGTCGGCGTTCAAAGGCCCTGTAAAAGCAATCATTGGATAGTTCCCGCGCCCCTGTATTTGTGTAATGTCAACAGTTGATGCACCAATAAGTTCTGCATCGCCGACACTATTAAAGGGCTTGTAGCCTACCGTTTTTTACACCGGACAACGGATCGTGTGTTTACCGGATTTGTGGTAGTGTATGGTTTATGATGAATTTGTGTATATGCAACGGACACTGGTCGGGCGGCCGATTTACACCGGATTCCCCGCCGCCTCCCCTCGTCGCGGCGGACACCGGTCCGGCGTAAGAAAGAGCGATCGCACACGTCAGAGTATTGGCGTGTAAAGACGCCACAGGATGTAGGTATCGTAAGTTTTTCTGTATATGAGTGACGTTTATGTACAATGTTGAGATATGGAATGGCGGAAATCATATAAATATGCCATGGTTGTTATTGTTTTTTATGGCAAATGATGATATAAGTGACCGCTACCCATAGACATCCGCAACAACCAAATGAGTCACAGATGCGGTGCCTACCTTAAAACACAGAAGAGAGGATACACAGGAAAAAAGATATTTCCTTTGCCTATCCTATCCTTATTAGGGAAAGAGAGGAGGACCGCCATTGGGCCTCTAGTATCTCACTCATCAGACGAAACGCAGAAGCATACTTCTATTTCACGCCTGTCTTATAAGAGGTCGTGGTACTTCACCGGAAGAGCCAACTTATTCGTTGTTGTTGCGGGCTCTGCCATTGTTAAATGCGCTAGCATGCCGCCGTGACGTGTTGGAGAAGTAATAGCTAAAGTGTGACGTAGTAATAGCTAAAATAATAAACTAAAAGCGACGAACTCCAGATTAACGATAATTCAGGGGAAAAAGGAAAATAAACTTCGCAATACCTGGGCTGTTTCCGTAGGAACTCTAGAGAGCAACGAACACGCCGGAAGGACTCCGGTAGTACCGGAAGTGTGTATAGCCTCGCATGACTAAACCTCCTAATTGAATAAATTGCGCAATCTATATAGAATTACATACAAAAAATACTAATGTTATAGGTATTTGGAATTCATAACAATCTATTTAATTTAATTATTATTTTTATGTATATTGTTTATTATATTTTTAGTCAACAAATACTTGGAATAGACCATTAAATTTTTCAAAGATTTTTTGTAAAAGTTTTGTACTTGCTCACTTTTAAATTATTACATATTTTTGGAGATTCAATATAAAGAGATCGAAAAAAATTAAAAACGACCCATGCGTACAGTCTCATTAATAACCATTTTTTTTTAAATACTGTATACACTTATAAATTCTTACCAAAAATATAAGTTTAATGTTTATGCTCGCTAGTGAGATTATAAATTAAAGATGATTGTCTGTGACGTCTACATATATAATGCATATCATATAGCTTAGTATCAGTTTATATTTTAGAACTTTATTTAAACGTTAGTAAAGGTTATCGGTATAAAAATGCAATCTTAGTTAAGCAAAAACAGTTAATGTTGCCATTGGTAAGCATGAATACTTTATTGTTTAATGTTTTCTTCTTTATTATCTGTAGGAATTATTTCTAATAATCTTTGTACAATTTTTTTATGAGTTCAAATAGGTCAGTTATTTTAAATATGATGTTACGACGATTCTTTGTCAACTTCGATTAATTCGCAAATAATTTACATTTTAAATATTGTTGCAAAATTTGCAATAACATTGACAGTGTAGGCAGGCATTGGTAACGTCTTATCGATAAAGCGTTACATTAAATTTGGTGTGCTCATTGCGCCAATATTATTTTTAATTATCATCTCAATAATATTACTAGCTGTGTGGACCGAGCTTTTTCGAAACACGGAAAGCCCGAAACTCAGACCGCCGAATATTATAAATATAAAATATTAAATAGCAGTATTTCTATATTGAAGCTACTATTTTTTGGACCTCGATAAAAAAATTTCAACTGTATCACGATTTCGATATTTTTGTATTCAAATCCTGCTCTAATGTATTCCAACGATCTTGACCAAATCGGCAGTCTATCTCGTGTGTGCCTTGCCTCACCTTCGACATATAGAAGGAGGTACTGTCTGTCTATCTGTTTGTCTGTATAGCCCATATAACAATTGGGCCCATCTTAATGGGAATTGGTGTATCGCAAACACGTAATTTTGTAAATGATAGGGCATATAAATATCTGTCTGTATGTCCCGTTATAACTAAAGAGCGGCTTCACTAATCTTAATATAAATTAGTACATAGCAAGAACACGTGGTTGTGCAAAATTATAGGCCATATAATGTGTCGGGAAGCGTAATTGTAACCAAAATAAACTATTGCGTAATAGAAAAAAACATATATCATTACCATCGCCATATATAAGTTCCAATATCAGTTGCCATGGTAATAAGTTGTAATGGACAATAACGTTTCGATACACGCTACCAATAATTTGATTGATAAGCGGAATCAAATTACAAAATTTCCAGCGCGTAAAATAAGAAATCAGCGCATGCGAAGCCGCGGGCAATATCTTGTCTTGTTATATGTATGTTACTACCTGTCAGAGTGAATTCCAATAAAAAATATAATCTGTGTTACTTCTTTTTATCTTTCTCGTTTCTTACAGTGAAAGAAAAATTATTTAAATAATTATTTGAATTTGAAAATACAAATTCCAGTGATGATGTTATTATAATAAAACTAGCTGTTTCTCGCAGTTTCACCTGAAGTTTAATTCAAACGAAATCAGATTACCTTTTAGTAATAAATTAGATTACTTCGAAATAGACAATGTTTTAAGTCACATTTTCCTTCGGTATAATGATTCTCGCAACAACATGATAAGCTAGCTGTAATTGTGCGTGCCAAAATGTCAATTAAATAAAACGCACAGATGTTAATTTGTTTAGTTGCCGAAAGCGAGAGGACACCCTCTTACCGCGACCGATACAGTTCATTGATCGTTGTGCGCAACAAAAGACACTTCATAATTAAGTATTCACACACGTTTGTTTAAAATAAATCACATGTGCTAAAAAAATGTTAATGATTCGAGTATAATCTTCGCGCAAGTGCAAGCAAACAAAGTTTTATCGCAAGCGGAAGAATAAGTACAAAGTAAATTGGCATAATATGCACAAGCATTCGTTTTAATATATACCACCAAGAAGAGACAACCTTATTATTTTAGTATTTACATATTAGAAAATACTACTCTTATTTAAATTATCACGAAACGAGCGAACGTGTGCGTGTATGTTTGTGTGGTATATATGATTCGCACATTCTTATCAACAGTATCGGCGTGCACATACGCATAGTTTCGTGTTATGCATTTCTGAATAGTTGCGTACCTAATGACAATAATATGCATAAAATAATATCAGCAATATATACTTCGCATTCGGCATGCTCGCATACTTTCCCTTCTCTATATTATATTCATAAATCCTTCTTGTTCATGTCTACATGATATTTCGCATTTCGCTTTAATTTCCAGCAACCGTGACTTATAGCTAGACCAGATTCATATTATCATTAAAACAATAAAATAGACCCTTTAAAAATAGTACAAATAAATAACAATATATACACGTATTATGTAATAATAACAATATATACATACATAAGTAATAAAAAAAGAGAAGAATGATTTTCTGGCAGCTAAACTTGTAGTGCAGGACTATATTTACACAGTATTTTCTCGTCGAGGGAGGCGTGTAACTGAATTGGTATTTTTATTTAAAATAATCGGTTTTTTTCTCGTTCTCTCTCTCCGTTCTTTTCGTTCTTCTTCTACATCCGTACATCTATGCATATAAGTTCGTCGGTTATGGGTACTCCTTATATCGTCCTTCTTTGGTATGTTAATAATCTGATCAATATAAGTTCTCCTAGGACGTCCCCTGCCAACGCTGCCACTTTTTGCAACATACATTTGTTTTGTTACCGCCCTTCTTTCATTCTTTCAACATGCCCGAACCACCGAACCTGTCTTACACCTTTATCGATGCTAAACCAATTAATTACCAGTAGGCCCCGTTAATTCTAACACAAGCAGTAGACTCTTTATAAAGAAAGATTTACGAAGAATCCTCGGAAAAGATCCGGCTACCACACTCGACGAAAACTGGCCCTGGCAACACTGAACACACGCTCACTGCTGACGGACGAGAGGATCGTTCAACTGGCAGAAGAATTGAATTAATTACTTTGGGACATTATTGGGTTATCCGAAGTCCGAAGAGAGGGGAAGGACACAATGATCCTTAAGTACGGCAACTTGCTCTTCTTACGGGACGGTGACCAACAATCCCAAGGTGGCTTTATCGTCCACAAGTCTCTGGTGAACAACGTTGTGAAAATCGATAGTGTTTCGACTAGGTTGGCCTACTACACCATTGCGATGAGGGATATGCGAAACGATGGAGACGAGCTGCAAGTTTGGATACGGAGACCGGAACTGTCGGCGCTACCTTCTGGCCGGCTTCATGGACAAAGAGATGAAATCTTTCTTCAGAAAGGACCAGGATGAGTCCCGACGGTGCTACAAATAACAAGCTGCGGTCTTACAAGCCAGATCTCGTGGAACCCGCTCGTAGACGACGCCGTCATGGCACTGGCGCGCCTGATCTAGTTGTGCCAGAAGTAGCAGTTCCCGCAAATTAAACGGGGTTAAGGTCAACCATTAGGGTTGCAGGTGCGTGGGGTAGGGGCCCTGAGCACCAATCGAGCAGCCTTGAGGTGTACGATGGTCGATTCCTGTACCATCGAGACATCGCACGGGTACCGGGTATAACTACATTCATATATATTCTTGAGACGGGCTGGTTTTTCTACATAGCGAAGCGGTTGAGGGGTCGCGGTTGCGTTCCGAATGGAGATCCCGTGACCCCCCGTCATCGCGGTTGGCGGCCGCCGTGGAGTTTTAGTCGGTGCAAGTCCGACATAACTTATCTCTTACCCCAGAGAGATAAGTATGTGTTAGGCATTTCCCCACTAAAAAAAAGTGTAGAGGATGATTTCAATGACGGGTTCGTACAAGCCGGCAAGAACCTAAGCTTTTTAAGACCCGCCGCGTAAACATGTCGAAGTAACTCTCTGATTCTATTCTAGAACTCATGGAAGTTTGGGCAGGGCTCGTTATTGTAAATTGAAAACGGCAGAACTTTGACTTCCACGCGGAGCTATGGGGTGAGGTGCAGAGGTCCTATGGACAGCTATATAGAGCATTGCAGAAACCCATCACTCACCTGACAGAAGATCCAAGAACCAGATTGACCCGACACTACAGCAAAAATATACCGGACGTCAATCTCGGCGAGATTAAATGGACCAACGATCTGGTAAAAGTTGTGGATGACCGATCTTTGTGGCAATTCTACGTCCGTCCGAGGACACTGTAGTCTAAAAGGAAAAGAAGGAAGGCAAGGAAATTATTATTTTAGCTATTAATACCTAAGCCGTTATTAACTTTCTTATCATTAATTTAAAAAAATCATCATTTGTTTAATTTTTCATTGATACTGCATTCAAGTCAAGCCCTGTCATGGAATGGAATCTGGAATCTTTTTGAGCGTGTGCCGTTAAAATGTGTAAATTTCATACAAGTAACTGCTTAAATGCCCTAAGCGCACCGACGCATTCTCGTAATGCAGCGAAATTGCGAAAAAGTCGTATGGAAGCGTTTCGCATAATTCTGTCTCTCGCTCAACAAAACAAACAAATCTAAAATGCAGAAAACAATTCCGAACAATTTCATATTTGAAAAACGATTGTGTTTCACGACAATGCAGGAAAGTTAATTTCGCAATGGGAGTTGAGTCCGGGAGGAGTTGAACTGAAGTAACAAAGCGATGTCGTCGGGTCAAATAAAGAGGAGGAACTGAGTACCCTTTGCACGTTTACATCAAAGATAATGAAATGCGATAAAAAGCCTTTCATTGTTTTAACATTTAATGAAACTGCGAGTCCGAATTTTGTTTGAGTTCTGCTGAACGGCGTCGTAACTTACACCTCCAGACGCCACTCTACAGTAGTGGCGTCTGGAGGTGAGTCTGAGGACCAGTCCCTCTGTGGAGAATTTTAGTTAAAATAATATTGGTTAGTCTTACACTGCTTCTAGCCATGGGATCTATAGACAAGGCCTTATAGGAAAACCTTTGTCAATTTTCATTTTGTTTCCCTTATCAAGTCATAGACACTTAGTATTTTGTGAAAACAAAGCAGCACTTAGCAAGTACTACATATATTACAATAACATAATACGTACTTTATATGACAAGATTCAAAATAGTAAACACTACTAGTCAACATGAAGTTTGAATCAAATATTTAACGTTTTATATAATTGTCAGTGTGCGTCAGTGTCCCAGGTGCAAGCAAATGTGGACTTTAAAAGTGCCTTTTTTTACTCCAACTATACAATAAGGTTCTGCGGTTGATATCACAAGTGAAGCCCGCCTTTACTATATTTTGCCAACTTGTGGCAAGCAGGGGTACCAAAAGGTTGCGGACCGCTGATAAAATGTAACTGGGCTACCGAACTTCGACCAAGGTTCTTTTGCAAGATCGTGTTTTTTCCAGTTTTTTTTTGTGAATTTAGTATTCGAATAATGTCATCATATCACAGAATTTTAAATACGATAAGGTTACCATCAATTTACAATGCCACAAGAGATGGAGCTTTATTAATAATTAGGATATATTTTTGTGAAAATTGGAATTTCGTCTAGACAGTCAGCAATTATTTTTTCTAATTACAAGATTCTGTTGAAATCGTTAGAGCCGTTCAGAAAAAACTGAAATAAATATAAAAAAAATATCTTTCTTTCTTCTTAATATTAATGAACAATGCTTATTAGCGATCAACTTACCAGTATTCCGAAAATTATTCATCCCAATGGATTTTATTAACCGACTTCAAAAAAGAGGAGGTTATCAATTCGTGTGTATGTTTTTTTTATGTTTGTTACCTCAGCACTCCGCTCCTGGTGAACCGATTTCGATGATTCTTTTTTTATTCGAGAGTTAATGCTTGTCGATTGGTCCCATTTTTTTTAGTCAAGATCCGACCGGTAGTTTTGGGTTATTCTTAATAATGCATAACATGACAACGTTGAATTTTACTTTCTTGGCTTACGTAGGCTAAACTATAGGACTTACATTAAAATCATGTACGGAATAATTGTAGCTCTTAATATAAGCTAAATAAAAGTCTGCTATGACATATACCTATCTTCTACAGTTGTCTCACAATAACCATTTTTATCTTAGGAAACATTAATTAAACGCACTCGATACTTACTACGCGATTATTTGTGTTCGG
This sequence comes from Papilio glaucus, assembly GCA_000931545.1. NCBI lineage: Eukaryota > Metazoa > Arthropoda > Insecta > Lepidoptera > Papilionidae > Papilio > Papilio glaucus. The sequence goes on along the minus strand of JWHW01038115.1, from coordinate 14,239 downwards.
TATAAATCCTTATCCATTTAAATGTCTTAGTTATCAAGTGAATTTAATGTAGATTATAATTGTTCCTTCAACTATACCATTCTGACCCATAGTTTAGAAGATATCAAAAGTTTAAACTACAAAGTAAAAACTTCGCGGAAGAGATTTCAAAAACCCCATATAAATTAGATTCACTAAAAATCGAGAAAAAAAACTTTTAAACAAAAACAAAACCAACTTCAAAAAAACTGTATTCAAAAACAAGAAATGCACTTAAAAGTATAAAATAATTTTACGCAATTAAATATAAGAATCAATTCTTAATCATATTTATTTATGGAGTCGGTGTCAGCGTCAGCTAACGAAATACCAATGTACGAGGATGCCTTAAGAAAACATTTTACAAATGAACTTTATACTATACTAGTGACCCGCCCCGGCTTCGCCTGGGTGCCACTAAATATGTTGATCCGATCGCTACCAAACACAGCTGACACAGAGTCCAAAAATAAATATGATTAAGAATTGATTCTTATGTTTAATTGCGTATAATTATTCTATACTTTTAAGTGCATTTCTTGTTATTGAATATAGTTTTTTTGAAGTCGGTTTTGTTTTTGTTGAAAAGTTTTTTTTGTAATCCAATTTGTGAACCAAAATGTCAGAAGTGTGCATTTACGATTCATGTCGATATGTTTGTATATTTAGAAAATATCCATTTGCCATTTTGTTTTTCGTTTCGGTCACCGTGACAATTAATATATTTAAAAATATTAATTAAATAATAACGGTTTAAAATAAATTAACGGAATTAATTCAGCCGTTCTAAAGTGTACTAGTCTAATATGAAAAACGCTTGATTTTTATTTATTCAGATTATTAAATGTTGTTTTCGACTGTAAAGTCAGTACCAAGTCAGTCTACTAACAGATTCAGATCACTTGCCGTTGTTTACATATACTATCTTTAAAGTTAATACAGCAATATGAAATGATATGGTAATATTATCGACACATTTATATTTTTATTATTATTATATTATAAGTATATTATAATTATAACAATATTTTTTATTTATATTAAATATATAAAAAAAAATTCTGAGTTTCATCTGTTGAGTTAGGTGTCGGAGGCCCAATACAGTCTTCACTTCCTTTCCTCATTACAAAATGTGAGCCGTCCTGGGACGTCTGGCAGATATGAAA
>JWHW01038087.1:231941-250735 GCA_000931545.1 Papilio glaucus | reverse complement strand
TAGAGTTAGGATTCCGGCACAGACGAAACGCAGAATACTCTACTTCATGCCTGTCTTCTGTGAGATCGTGGTATTTCACCGGTCGAGCCGGCCCATTCGTCCAAAAGATGTTGTTTTTTGCCACCTCATTCCATAAAAAAATCCTCATTAAAGAGAATAAAGTTCCCAGTATCTTCAATGTCCGAGGTTGGTCTTAATAAATTAAAGTAATCCTATCAAGTTAAATTCAGTGTAAATCCAAAAACAGGCGCTGCGATAGAACGGTTATACTATTTTCAAAACAAACAAATACAACCGTCCATTGCAATTATAATAAACCTCTAGAACATTACCCGGAGCAGAAATAATATAATTATAATTATTATTAATTAAATTATAAATTAGATAAGTAAGTTATAAATTCTTTGACTGGACTATAAATATTTCATGAAACATGCCTTGTAAATATTTCTAAGTAAACAAATTCGTTAGATCGCTCGGCCCCATTATCTCACATGGAACAATGCTTGTACGTTAAGTTAGGTCTATGTAAATACTTTAATTATTAAATTCCCAAACTCTGCCAAAGCCTATGGCTTAGTTTCAACACTTAATGCTGCGAAAATTTCTCTATTAACATTTTAGATTGCTTTAAACTTCAAAACATCGGTTAATAACAATTTTGGTTCAGCTGACGCTCGATACCTTCTTTGATAGAATTTTTCGATGGAAATTCCTGGACGATGAATGAAAATGGACTAGTTTATGAGCAACACGTTGCTTATTGCATGAAAGGCCACATATAAAGTAACTAGAATTCTATGTCTTCTACAACAAAAGCATATTTTCGCCACTCAACCAATAATATTAATAAATAATTTGTCACGTTTAGTTTTGTTAGGCACGTCATTGTAGTATTTGCTGGAAATCTCCACTACAACTCTGTTAAATATAGCTTCCACCTTTAAATACTAAATCCTCCTATCCAATGGCCATCCGTTACAGCCATCCATTTATTCACAGTGGTTGAAATGATCCATCAATCGCGACGCTGTGCAAAATTTTACAATGCCAACCCTTATTATTCTAGAGAGTTCATTCTTATTAACCTTTTCTTGCACCGAATTACCCATTATAAAGCTCTTCGTTGTTTCATAAGTTTGATCTATTTAATCAGACCTTAAAAGTCCCGATTCCGGAAGTCAAAATACTTTTAATTCATTTGAATTTTTATCAGTACATGGCCTAAACGAACATAAATCATGGGAGAAGCCAAAGGGACTCCGCTGGATGGGCCATCTAATGATCCATCCATCCATCCCATCCGGAGAGGATTGTACCATCAAGAAGGAGTATTTTGGAACCGCTTGGCCGGCCCAGATACCACTAGGAGGATCCTGTGGAACTTGCTCTACGCGAGCGCGAGACAGCCAGCGTTGGTGCTCTCTTTTTTCGGAGGGGAAGACCCACTCTGGGTCACTACGCCAGCAGAGTAAGTCAAGGCCTGCATACGGATTTGTATTAAGCTTCTTGTATAGTGGAAACATTCAGTTTTCATTTACAACAATTCTTTAAAAATACAGTCGAGGAAACGAATGTGTCTCCGCCGACATGTTTGCCACGTGATAAAAATAAACCACTTAAAAAAAATCCCCGCACGACTGTCGGCCCCACTGACTGGTTAATTTCTCTACGAGCGTGATGTATGGAGCTTAACATCTGATATAACCTGCCTCGTGTAAATGCAGGGGAAAAATTACAAGCATTGTGCGGAAAGGGCAAAAGCGGGATTATAATTTTTTTTATAACAGAAGGTCCACAAGCAACGGTCCACTCGGCTTCAAGCGAACGTAGCTCGTATAGGCATTTGCAACAAGCTGACGAAAAGGACAGAATAAATACTAATTCCTTTTCCTAATTATCCCCTATCCGATCAAATCCTTTCTCATTCTCCCATACTTAAAAAGGAAGAGGAGTAGAATTCTATACTAGACTCTATCAATGTACTGGAAACTTTTGCCGTAATTTTTACCGCTTTACCTTGTTCAAATAATACATTTTTTATAACTGCCTTAATGTCCTTTAAACAGAAAATATTCCGTTTTTAAATTGATTTAAAGAATAACGCCATCTATTTAAAAAATTAAAAACTTTGGTCAACTCAACAAGCGCTTTGTGCGCTTTTTAGATTTCAAGCAATTTTTTTGTGTTTGAAGTTTGTTTAATATATCAAATATACTAATATCGCTGTGCATATCTAGATTCTAAACATAGGAGCACCACTGGCTGGTAGTCATAGCATTACACAGCACTGAACTAATATCGATACAGCCAAGCTGGTTAGTGTTCTCCGGGTGTTCGTAATGTTCAATTTAAATGCATACAGCGGGTGCTCGCTCTGTTGTCTTCTTTGCAGGTGACGGTCCAGACATTAAAAACAGTCGTGTTACAGTATAACAGCGATTACCAATTATACGCGTAATCTTGGACGCGGGACGCTTATGCACAATTGAATTAGGCAATTCAATTTTTTCTTCATTTATTATTTTTGTTTTTATTTTGAATTTATTGTTGAAATACAAGGAATTACTTTTTGTTGATTTATTTTTGAACTGTTGTCGGGGAATCCCACCTGATTTGAGTTTTCATTTCTGTCAGTCCTTATTATAATCTATTACGTCTACAATATATAGTTTAAAATGAACTTTATAACTAATAAATTTCAGTGTGCCTGAGTAGGTGCGGATCTGGGGAGGGGTAGACATAAATGGAAAGTTTTATTAAGGGGTAATTGAACGAAAAAAGACTCTTTAAGGCAACTTACAGTGCGAACAACCAAACTAGCAGGAAATGAAATTTTAATGTTTACAATCATTTTCAGTAGCCCACTAAAATATTATTCGATGATGTTTTAGTTGATCCATAAACATAATACAACAAAATAAGAGACAAAAACACACCAAACGAAACACATAAGTATTTTTATGTTTCGCATTCTTGTCTATTAAATGAACAACTATTTGTTATTATAATCAAATATACAAGCGCTAGTTCGTCGTCCGCACGCTACGGTGGTCGCTGTCAGACTGACAGTGTGGCACCCGCCACAGAGTATACAAACCACAAATATATACTTTTAATTCATGTAGTTACTCTGTGATATGTTTTTCATTTATAAAACGTTTTATTTTAATGTTGAAATATCTGAAATTAGTTAATCAGCATATAAATAATCGAATGGGTGAGTTTCCGAGCGGCCGTTTTACGTGAACATCGATATTTGTAAAGGTCAAGCGACCCCTCGGGTCCGATTCGCTAGAAATAGTAATTTTGTATAACTTCATAAACAAATTCAACAAACCATAAACCTATCAGAGGATGTACCGTATTTTCAAATTACATTACTTTTGACGGGGCTCACGGTACGATTGGCGTGGAGTCGGTTTTATTAAGTATTATTTTATATGTAAACCTACAGTATATAGTATGTTATCATATATTATACTAGAGATACAGACTTAATACGTAAAAAAAATTTGAGTTCCAAACTCCGACCTGTTATTATGCTTGTGCCTTGACTTGAGTGAAAAAAAAAAGATAAATTCAATGCATACGAATGAGAATTCAATAAAAGGACATACCTTTGCTAAACGTCTACAGGTCCTATGTTATCAGGGGTGGCGATAAGCAGTTAGTCGACTGGGTCGCCGCTGGTTTATTGCCTTATTTTATGCAAATAAAGCACGCATTTCGCGTCTTACCATTGAACCATCCATTTTGGAAGAAATATTTGATAGAACGGACAACGAATTTCAAGCCTAATTACAGTCCTCTTCCCCTTCCCACCCTTTCCTCATAAGGATAGGTTGAGAACGGAAGAGGATTGCACAGGGAGGGGGTTAACGGGGAAAAGGAAATATCCTTTTTCCTCTCTATCCCTCTTCTGACCTTTAAAGGTAGGCAACGCATCCGCAACACATTTGCTTTCTGCGGATGTCTATGGGTAGCGCTCACATAATATCAGGTGATCCTCTTGCTCGTCTGCCACCTTCTACCATAAAAAAAAAGTGACACAAGACCAGTGACCTTTTCCCAATCATGTGGGGTCGTCACAGTATGACAGTAGTGAGCAGTCTGTCTCTTATAGGTTTTGGCTAAAGTTATTACGGTCGGCCACCTGCCTGACGCCAACCCTCCTCGGGAATAACTGGTTGAAAATCGTGTTAAAAATATAGTTTGATAATTTAATATACACAGTTTGATATGGACAGTGTCCTTTGATTTAGATTTGTTAATGTTTCAATGTAACACTATGTTCCACTATGATTCTTAAATTACCAATAGAATTGTGGTATGTATATCTAAGCACGAAAGTCCGTATGTACGTACTATAAAGAAGTTAAAATAGATATTTGCTCTTTGAACGGCATCGGTGGCAGTGAGGCGGAAAATTAAAAGGAGTCACTTTGAGAGACCGGTCGGGAGTTTGTTTCCACGTCAGTCAGTGACGACACGACGTAACGAATGATCCTTTTGATGTACGTACGTTTACGTCAATGATTTATTTGCTACTTATTACGCACGAATTACGATACAATATTAAGCGATGTTCTTATAAAATTGACTTAAAGGACGATATATTGGAGAATTGAAAGATAAGACACTGGCATCCTTTTTAAGTCACCACACGTTCACTAAATAAACCATAAAACCCTCAATAAAAGAGGCTTACAGAATATATTAAGATTTTAGTTTTTATTTTCCAAAGCTGAAGACTCGCCTACAATCCACTTCCCGTTATACAGACGAGCTGAACCTCGCGGTTTTACCCGCCATAAGCCATAAGCTGAACCCAATTTAATATCAATAACAATATACATCAGAGGTCAACTTATATCGGAATACAAATATTTTTCCATTCAATCTTTCCCATACTATAAACCTTTAGGGATGAATTTATAAAATACTTTTTAGTGCTCGCCTACACAATAACAGAAATCTCTGTGCTACAAGTCCCTATGCCAAGTAGTTTGGGCTGTGCGGAGTCAGTCAGTTTCGTCTCTTATACACAGCATAAGGTATGTACTCACTGGAGCTCTACAATACTGTTCTATATTATCACAACGTACGTATTCTAAGCACTGAATATGAAGGATTTATATTCCACAAGCGAAACTTGGCGTTACAGGTGAGTTAACTTAAACACAACTTACGCAAGTTACTGTTATGTCAGTACACTGCTATCATAGCCCATATACGGAATATTGGGAGAAATGTGTTATTCCAGCGTGCATATAAAAATGATCCTAATTTCTTGGCGATTTGACGTAACTGCGTCTCTTGCATTCCGGCTATAACATCTTGGATCTTAAAGGCTTTTCCTACATATGCATACGTTTCATCTCAATGCTGGAGAATTCTTTAAAACTATTTCAATAGACATATGTAATATGGAATGGAAAATAAATAATTGCTTTTTTGAACAAAGAAACAAGTCGTCGGAGTATCTCGCTTGCTAATAACACGTAGGCAAATATAGTGAGTGTACTTGTATAAATAAATAATTACCTATAGTACTCGAACAGATTTGTTAGTACATGTAATTCAACACTAATTGAGAAATGAGAGAGCGAATATTATATATTGAATTTAGTGTCAAATTTATGTACATACGTGTAATTGTAAATTGATTTATGTACATTACTCGTTTAACTATTTGAAATGCGGTTTTAAAAGTAGCTAGGCGTGTCTCTTAATGATAGGATTATTAATTACACTGTAAGGGAAAAGAGTAGCGTAACCGTGGGCTTCCATTGGCGTACAATCGTGTATTGGAACAACCTTTCTCTCTCTCTTACACTTCAAAAAAACTGAGATGGCAATATGTTTTGTGTGAATGTTTTCGGCAGTGTAAAAGAGCACGTTATTACTAATATTGAGAAAGGTTAGAGCATGTTGAAAGGATAATAGAAGAAAGAGTAACAAGACAGGTATATGCTGTAAAAGTGATTGGCAGTGATTGTATGAGACGTTCTAATTTATATCGACCAGATTTGTGACCTAATAAAGAAAGTTTATATTAAGTGTACCCGTTTCCGAGCATGCATGTGCGCCAGGACTGTGCCGAATGGGAATCCTATATCTCTGCCTATCCTTCTGGGTTATGGGCGTGCTTATTTACTTATATACACATTTATAACATTCAGAGTTACAAAGATATATAAAATAAAACATGTAATAACTCAATTTGGGAAGACGCTAATTGCTATAGATCCAACGAATTTTTCACTTACAAAGTAATCTAGAATTGAACCCTTGGATCAGTAGATCGTACCGAATTGGATGTTACAAAAAGCTACTAATAAAGAAATTTAAACCTTTAAAATTCTCGGTTACGCGAATCACAATACATTTTGAAATTGCCTCTGCAGATCAGTGTGAACGGCCCCTTATAATCCAGGTATGTCAAGCGTGCCTTTGACGTATCCATAATAGCAGATCCTGTCAAATTACGCCTTGATATCTGCGATGTGGGACATTCCGCTTTTGACCCGGCCGCTACCGAGGCTTAATTAGCTTCGTCCGGGACGTCGTTCTCACTTTATGCTACATTTAGTACTAGAAAATGATCTGATCACCTATATCTGGAATCACACACAGATGTTTTGATAACATAGTGCTTATGTTTCGACTTCTGATATTCATACAATTTTGATGTTACAATGTATTTATGTACGTTCGTAATTTTATTCCCGTTAAAATTATTTAATTATGAATATTTTGTATACCGTGGAATGTGTGTCGGTGGCGACGATCTTGCCTGAAATGTTAAATAGGTGTAGCATTCTCAACACTTACATTTTGTTTTATAGCATACAAGCTGGTGCCCGCGGCTTCGCTCTCATTCCTTTTTTATTTTCCATGCTGGAAATTTTTGTTTTCATTCCGCGCACAACTTGTGGCTGGAGACCGGAATAGTTGTAAGCTCTCAAAATCTTTTTTACTAACAATTTTTGTGAAATTTCGCTCAATATCGACTCAAAAGTTTTCACCCTCATCATTTTATTTCTCTCCAGTCAGTAGTCGATCAAATGTAAATCACAAATAATATCTTGCAAGCCGCCACTGACAGCGACGCCCGCGGCATACGAATGTCACGGAGAAATCAATTCACACATTTGTTCAACAAGCTTATTGTAATCCTTCGACATTTTCAAACATATACAAATTTTCTGTACCTGTTTTCTACTATACAATGGTGTGTACAAATCTATTACAAAGTTGATTACAAATTATGAAACCATCGAAAGACAATTTTGAAACCATCATGTTAAAAATCGAAGGAGGGTAAAAGTAATCTAATTTGTATCTGGCATTTGATGAATGTGACAGATTTTCCAAGGGGTTTAATAACTGAGGACACCGTTAATAAAAAAAAAAATATACGCTCACGCCTGTAATCCAGAGGGGTCGACAGAGATTAGGTATTACCATTTGGCACACACTTCTCTGCTTCACTTTTTACTTACTATGAGTAAGTATGCCTAAGTAAGTAAAAACGAGAGATATGCCTGGGCCGTAACAAATGAAATACAAGAGATTAAGGATTTCCATCTATATACAAGTGAAGGCTGTAAGTGTGTATGTATGTATTTGATATAATGTGTTAATGAGAGTTAATCTAGCAATCTTTACAATGACATCAGCTATGTAAAGTCTTCTAGTGCGGTTAATATTAGCTATAGCGTTAATAGCCGTGCCATCTTTAATCCGGTCTAAAATATACGAGATAAGATACGTGGAATGTTCTAGAACATGCCTCTATGGCTATACAACATGCCTCTAGAGGCATCAACACCTCATATGTTACACCGCGATACATCCTGTCCAACAGACAAAGAAATATGTTTTAAAAAATCAATACAATTTTGGTCTTGACTGCGCATTGAATATAAGGCTGTCTGTACCAGCCAGGTATTCTACTCATGTCATGTCCTTTTCGCACTCAAGTGGAGTCGGCACAGTATGAATGTGCATACTGTTTTTGTCTATGATTATTACGACCGGTGGCCTGACGCCAACCCTCCTCAGGAATTGAAATAATCAATGTTTATAAACAAATAAAATAATTTGTCGATTTCATCGAAAACCGTAAACGAAAAACACAAATATTTACATATAATAGATCAACTGGTTATAGAAATTTGTATGGAATCAATACATTTAAAATTGTTATTAAATATTCCTTTTCAACTAAAAACAAATTATAAATGTACGCATCAATTAATAATAATTTAATATCCGTTCAGACCATACAACACAAATAACAAACATATGAACAAGTAAAACAAGAGAAGAAAAAAAAAAGTAGCACACAGAAAATAAAAGAAAAATATTTTATAAGTACGCGTTGTAAAGCTGAACGAATAGGGTCTTTGCTCAGCTATGTGCTGGCTATTCGCAGGAGTGACCAGCGCTGATATTCTGCAAAAACCCTACATCCGTGCGTCAGCCGCAGCGGTGGATATGCATCACACATTTATGTTGGGGTATAAGCAGAAGCAGCAATAAATAAATTAAAAAAAATATATATAAAATAAAATGCTTGCACAATATAACAAAACAAAAATCAGGGAAAACATTTTATTGTGGTGGCATAATGTTCAGCTTATATACATATAATAGGACATTTCTATGCAGCCCAACGTTTATAAACAACAAAAACAAATAGAAAGAAAGAAATACAGTTCTAATGACCTCCATTAAAGAAAGTATATATTTTTAACTAGATTTTTGATTTTTTTGAATATCCATCAGACACAATTTTAGTTTTTTTTAAATGCTATTTCAGCTCTAATTACTGATGATAATCGCACGTTGCCATACAAAAACAATTCTATTAACAAATCAAATATTAATTATATTTCAAACAAACGTGCATGAGATACCCTTCAGCAAAATGAAATACTTCGAAACACTCGTAATGTGAGCTTAAAATTGTATTAAAATGTATTGATTTGAATGTAGTTCAAATAACATTTAATTCATATTCGAGAGTCGGCCAATCGTTCAGCGCTCCCGTTTATTTTGCAATTTATTTTACAATAACATTACTGGCTTAATTGTCTCACTAACACGACAGAGCCTCGTCGTTTTCACATATAAAAATCCATCCAGTCATTACAAATTATTTTTTATAAGTTAAGAAGGCGCTCAAACTTTTTAGTTGTAGTTTAACTCATATTTTAGGAGTGATTAAATCATATTTTAAATAATTCAATGACAAAGTTTTGGCCTGGGGAGTTTCGTTTATTGTCGACCTTGAAAGAGTTGATTTTTTTGGACTTCATTTGGCGTTGAAGTGTGTTACATGCGCTGCGTAACAGTCTATATTGTATTTTTTTTTATGGTAAAAGGTGGCAGACGAGCAAGCGGGTCACCTGATCTTATGTGAGCGCTACCCATAGACATCCGCAACAAACAAATGTGTTACGGATGCTTTGCCTACCTTTAATTGACAGAGGAGTGGATAGACAAGAAAAAGGATATTTCCTTTTCCCCGCCCCTTCTCCCCGTCCAATCCTCTTCCCGTTCCCATCCTATCCTTATAAGGAAAGGGTGGGAAGGGGAAGAGGACTGTAATTAGGCCTCCGGCACCTCACTCATCAGACGAAACGCAGAGTACTTCTACTTCACGCCTGTTTTCTGTGAGGTCGTGGTATTTCACCGGTCGAGCCGGCCCATTCGTGCAACAGATGTTGTTGTTGCGGGCTCTACCACTGTTGTAACTTAGATCACCCACATTATTGCCTATAGCAGATAAGAAAACAGGACAAAAAAGTGGTATCCTATTCACTCATTTGTCATTAATTGCTTTGCAACGATTCTTCGTTTAGAATTGTCCTTCTTCGTTGCCCGCAACAACAACATCTGTTATCGCGAAATGGGAGGATATTACCTTGTATCAGTTACCATTAGCTTGTTATTGTAACTTGTAGTTACCACAAGCATGTCACACACTAAGTTGGTAAGAGAATAGATAGAGAAAAAAGAGAATGAAGCTTTGTTAAGGGGAGAGAATTTGTACACGATGAAAGGACGAAATGATCATCACGGAATAATGAGATGATATCGGCTATCGTAAGCCCATGTACGAAATAACCATTTGCAACATCCATTAAATATAAACTAGTTTGACTAAAGCGCCGGCTAGCAACTGCGAACCGGAAAAACATGCCGGAACCGCACTTCCGGTGCGATAGCCTACACGCAAAGTCCTATTTTATTGGACGTTACTATAAAATGTTATGTTGCCTGGCGAGTGAAACGTTAACTTTACTAATGATTTGTTAATTAATCCAGTTGATTTTGCTTATTACAAACATATACATATGTTATTGAATTTAATTTATTCACTTCAAATATAACTTCCACATTTGTTATTAGAAAATATTTAAAACTAGTTTATTAGAACTTGAAAGTTTAAATTAAACGGGTGCAACAAAAAGACGTATTAAAACGCAATTTTGACAACTGTTATCGTAAAGGCGAATGTAAACGGATGGTCTTAGGTTTAACTCCACTTTAGCCTAATTAGATTGGTTTAAAACATTACTAAATATTAATACAATTATCTATTAATCTAATTACAAAAATCGTCTTAGTATTTGGAGTTAACATTTAACAAATACTACGTCAAGGGACACTTTAACGATCTTTATGAAACTAAAATGACGTCATAACTAGTCGACTGCGTCTGATAGTAATGGTGCGCATTAAAACAAATCAGTTATAGGCCCTAATGGCGATTTCGCTTGCCTCTCATATTATCTTTATATTAAATATTGATGACATATAAAACGACATACTAAAGAAGATCGATAAGTGCACGTAACTGAGCTTGTATGTGAAGATGTATCGATGTAGAAGAATCAAAAGATGTGTCAGGGTCGCGCTTTAGAAATCCGTGATCTCTGCCATCCCCCTGGGTTACGGGCGTGAGCGCATATTTATTTATTTACAAATATTGAGAGCATGATATATCTATATATTTCTTCTGTGCGTGTCTATGTGTCTGTATTCCTTCTAGACGTGTGCGTTTGAGTGAATTATAGGATTATTTTAATTCTTCAGAAGGTTTTTTATAAACTATCGTAAAACGTTAGCTGAAGCAGCTGAAAGTAGGCAAGACAAGCTTCTAAATATAAACTTGATGTGAAGAAATTCCAGAAAGATTTCAGATTTCTTGTTAAAAAATGTAAAGAATATTTGTGTGCGTAAATAAAAAGGTACCAACCGAAGTAGATCTACAAACTTAAATCGGAATAGATAAAAAGTAGGCAGCGTGAATAACTGAAAATATCTAATTTCGTATTAGTGCGTCAATTTTTTATTACGTTCTGATTTTGTTGATTAAGTGTACGATAAATAATAACGTTTAGATATTGTTATCAGTTAAGAATTTTATTTAATCGATGTTATGAAGGAAGGAATCGCTACCGATTACAACATTCCAAATTAATCTCGACTTACTATGTGGGACAACGTACAACTTTATTCGTTTATAACAAGGTTGGTAACATATTATCTACAAGTTCATTTACTTACTAAAATCTTCAGTGATATAACCTTCAGAAGCAAGATATTGTGTTGTTCTAATGGAAATAAATCAGATTAATTCATACATATGGGAAGTACGAATTTTGAGGGATATGTTAGTGGGAAAAAATCTAAGAAAAGATGGATTGGGTGGAAGATGACATGATTAAAAAGAGATTGACGAAGTAGCGGATAGTAGAACGATTTTGAAGGTTAAAACTTGTGCTGACAACATAAAGTTGGGAGATTATGATTAAGGTCGCTACCATATCTTTCTATTAAACCTTCTCTATTCTTAATTCTATATACACATGGGAAGAACGTTTATTGTACTACCTATCTAGATTGTTTTTAATAATAAACATATAATTCGAAAAATCATAATCGCACAAATTGATTTCTTAAATATGGACTTAAGTAGTGAAAAATGTACAGCATCAAAATATTTGTGTCAAGGAGAGTAGCATTCGATAATATTTTCACTATATCTTACACGAAAACTTATCTCGTTCGCACTATACGACCGCTGTCAGTTTCCTGATAACGCAGCTCGGGATGCGATGGCCCCAGATAACAGCGATAAAGCCGTATTTAATGCTAGTATTATTCTAGACACTATGACTAACGTCGCTTTGGTAGTGGGAGCAGCGAGCAATTTAGGTTTTCATGTACTAAAAAAACTTACAACAGTTTATAAAGGTAAAATTTACTTCACAACAGAAGATGCGTCCATTGGATACAACATACAAGAAACGCTGGAAGGCACTGCAGATGTAGAATTCCTCGAAATGGATATAACTTACACAAAGAGTATTATCAAATTAAGACATCATATACAAGATCTGGATGAAAGAATTGATTTATTGATAAACAATACGGAGTATGTACCGACCGACAAGAGAATATCGCATGCGGAAAAAGTAAGAAGGACATTAAGTGTAAACTTCTACGGTTATATTAACTTTGGAAAATTAGTTTATCCAATACTCAGTGAAAACGCCAGAGTGGTGAATGTGTCGGGCCCAGCAGGATTACTAGCTACAATACAAAATGAAGATATCCGAAGAAGAATAAGCGATCCATATCACACAGAAGACGAACTCGTAGCTATAATGCAGGAGTACGAAGAAGCTGCCAGAAAGGGTATCGAGAAGACAGAAGGATGGGGCCTGAGTGTAACGGCGGTGAGCAAAGTGTCTCTAAACGCTGTCACATTTCTTCAACATAGAGAATGGTCTAATAAAGGTGTCGTAATAAACTGTGTAAACCCTGGAAACATGTCCACTCGAGAAGGAAGGAAGACGGCCAAAGTATATGAGGAAGGTGCCAAAGCTATTTTGTATTTAGCCTTGGAAGCTCCATTATCTATTAAGGGAAATTTCGTGTGGAGTAACTATAATGTTATTGAATGGAATAGTGATCCGTACGTTGAAGTAACTACTGTGTAGAACAATTTTAAGGACTATTTATTTCTTAAATTAAGTGTAATAATATTGTAAATTTTCAAACAGTATTTTAATCACATGATTTTTCCCTATCACGCCAACAATCATGTGATTTACTACAGCCTATATTTATTAATATGAGTGTGTATTTTGACTGAATTTGTTTATTTATGAAAACATTAATACGATTATAGTGGACTAAAATGTAAAATAGTTAAACAGCTTTTTAGGGGTTTATTTACTTTTTTTGAATAAAGTGAAATTTAAATGAGATAAAAGGAATAATTAATTTAATGAAATCATTTCATTTAGACAAAAAATGAAATATTTTATTTGTACAAAAATATATTTGAATAACAGTAAAAAAATCATGTTGCATTATAAAAATATATAATGTCGCTCAAACAATGTTTGTCATTCACCTTATCTTGCTGTCAAAGTGTCCAGACGGATGTTTTGGCAGTCTGTATCAGTCAGGACAGCTTTAATAGTTATAACTAGATTGTCAACTAAATTTTGTAGCGATAGACTACATTATTATTTCAATGCACTTTTAAGTCAACTTCAATAGGCTGACATTTTTTGTTCTCTATTTAATTTGTCTTCCAAGCTTATTCTTAACTTATTTTCAACTTATTATATTTTATTATTATATTCCTCCAATTACTATTAATTTAACACACTAATTAAAACGGCTTTACTTTACACGTCTGGTTCGGTGTATGTACCGTCTAGTTTCGAGCCCTTCGGGGGCTCTTCCTCGGGGTGAGTGGGGCTGGCATAAGTTCGCGGTCGCGGCGCGCCTCGCACTGAGTGCCAGTGCGAGGTGTGTTAAAATATGTCTCACGAAAGTTTAAATAATTTTACTATTAATTTAGTTCATTATTACTATTTTATTATAAATAGTTACATTATTCTCTAGATATTTCAATATTCTCTGATACCTGAAAATTAATTGTGGTGAGGCGTGTGGGGAGTGATGTATCCAAAGGCTGCGTAGGTATGGTGCTGCAGGATAGCAAATAACGCGCCCAACTTCAACACGTCACAGTTTAATAGTCACACGTTACAGACAGAAGGGAAGGAGAATTGCAAGAATTATAGTAAAGTGAATACAATATAGATCGAAAGATGAGGCAAATTATAATCGCGTAAGTGTCGCGCGAAATCGTAAGCATAAAAGCGTAGTTCCCGTGTCGGTACTGAAATGACCACTGATAGTATGTCGCTCGCGCCAGCGCTACCGCCGGTGATCCCGGTCAACCGTACGTTAGGATTTTAAATTGACCAATCATATTTAACTATTTAATTTTTAAGCGCGTGATGACGACCAATCAGCAAGACAATTGATGTATTGTGTAAACTTCTAGACTGGAAGTTCTGGAGTGTTCAGGTTAATAACTTAGGTCACCTAAAAACTTTCAGCTAAGCTTAAAATACCGTCAGTTTTATATTCCTAAATAAACGTGAAACTAATATTGTACTTTAAAAACATACTAAACAATCTTTATTTTCAAAGCCCATTCTTAACAACAATATTGTCTGGTGTTAAAAAATGCCTATTGATTTTTATTTTACGTACAAGCACATTGAAGTGTTAAGGCAGGGTAAAAAAGTAAAACTTTTTAGCACGCTTTGTCTAAGGAATTTGTTTTACAAATTCTGAGAGCACGATACGGATTGAGAATTCCATGCATGTTTCTCTTCTCCAACTTGACGTTCATGAAACTTATATAACTTTAAAGTTGACATCTACAAGTGCATAATTATATAGCTTAAATTTAACTAGTTAAGTAACAACTATCTGCTAAGTTCTCATTTGTATCATAGAAGAAGATTTAACAAACAATTTATTTAATCTATTACCCTTAAACGAGCAATTCTTGTATATTCTCGGAAAAGGCTCCAACGATTTTCATGAAATTTTCGGTTTCGGTTTAAATTAACATTTTTGTACGGGTGTGTTTGGTCCAAACTTCAAAAAAAATATGTTAAAGATGGCGCCATCTTTTGATAGATATTTGCATTATCTATTGTTGAAGCGTTGTCAAATGCTAAACTTATATCTCATATTTTTGTTAGATGGCGCTATATTTAAAAAAAAACACGATCTTACATATTATAGACAACGCAGAGTGAAGCTCGGTCCACATCTAGTTAATATTAAGGACTTATCGGCCACAACATGCAAATAGTTAATTTAATTTTAGTTAACTGACGCTACTGAGCCTACACTTGATTACGATTGTGACTTCATCTGTTCTTGATCATATTAGACAAAACAATGCTGTGTTTAGGTTCGCCGTTTACTTACCGAACTTAAGATTAAGACTAAGTCAAAACTTATTAACTTGGTGACTTAGTAATGACTAAGTTACAGCGAAATCCTGATAATATATAAACAAAGACAATATTTAGCGTACTTTAACAAAACAAAAATACGTTGAACAAATTATCCGTTTTTAAAAATTATATATAAACATTTTCTGAATTGCTCCTTAAACATAGACCACGCCTCCTCTGACAAAATAAAATAAATAAATGCCTAGTATATTATAATATAATCAACGAGTATGTATGGATATACGTATGAGTATAAAAGAACCGTGAGAGGTGTGCCAAGACCGTGCCAAAATAAAATCCGTAATAGCTGTCTACCCAGGAGTACCTTACTACTGTGAATGTTTTTTTTTTTAATTATATTTTGTCAGAGGAGATGTGATCTGTGTTTAAGGAGTAATTCATCAAATGAAAATTTCAAAATGGGAGTATTTTTTTGTTTGATAAAAATACTAGTTATACGCCCCGACTTTGTCCGGGTAGCACTAATTATGTTGATCCGATCATTACGACGGGTCAAACTAATGATTTCCTGTAATTTTAATAGGAATCGGTCCAGCCCTTACGGTGTCATACATATATACATTAACTTTTATATATACATATAGCAGATTAGCAAATTGTATAGATTCATTTACTAATATTCTTTTTAAAGCATATAAGTACTAGATTGTTCACAGTAGACGAATAACGGATTCTAACCCATGACCTTACCCTTCGTAATCTCTACCACAAAGCCATTCAGGCTACGCGCATTGATGACTACATCATTGTCATCGAGTTTCGAACCTGTCAGTTTTATCAATGTATCCTGGGATCCATGTGAATATAGCAAGTATTAGTAGTATCCAACGGAGCATTATCTTATCTCACAGTTATCGTTAGCAACCGGCGTCAACGAAATTCAGGGACACTGTATTTTACTAACCAAAATGTTTGTTCTACTACTACTGTTTCCAGTATTGGTGGTTCATAACTGTTTTTATTATCACTGTTATTTCTACGATGTCCTTTTACAGTGGTTGAGCCCGCAACAACATCCGTTGCACGAATTGGCCGACCGGTGAAATACCACGACCTCACGGAAAACAGGCGTGAAGTAGAAGTATTCTACAGAAGAAGCATTTCGTCAGAGGGTTAAGTTTTGGAAGCCTAATCCTAGTCATTTTTACCTTTTCTAAAGAAGAAAAGAGAAGAGAATTTGACAGAGGAGAGGGAAAATAAGAAAATGACTTCTGCTTCTGCTTAACTCCTTCTCTGTCCATTAAAAGTAGGTAACACATCTGCCACTCATTAGCTTGTTTCTTCTATTAAAAAAAGTCTTTCATCCTAACTTTAACGTAATAACGCAAGCAAATAGCAGTTCATAATTTAACGATTTGACTACGACAGTTTATACACTATCTAATTGTGAATAATTTGTTCAGTTCACAATTGGATGACAGTTTATACGCCTAGTCCAATTATAAACTGACGAAGATCTTCACAGTTGTTAACGTTTATTATCCTTGAATAACCAAATCTCTTATTCTACACTAATTGCGTAGTACACGACAAGTTTTTCCAATAACCGGTTTTCTCTGTTCATTTTCTAATTACTTTTTCCACACCGCACAACTTAACAGGTTTTAATAAGGGCGCTTAGATCTGACGCCTGGCGTGTCGGCAGAACGGCACAAAGCGTCATAATAAGGCGTCAAGAACACGTCCTCGCGACAACCTCGTCACCGATAAACCACTTTGTTGTGAGGATATTTTATTAAATTGTACACAATGAACAGTTAAAGTACGAACATTGATTTAGGGAGGATAAATTATCGGCAATAAACCATCACTTTTTTTGACAATGTTTTTAATATTGGAGAAGGTGGCAGACGAACGAGGACCGCTACCGACCCCTGACCCTGACCGCTAGTTGTAAATGCATTGCCTAAATTTATTGGACAGAAGAATAAGGAGAGGATAAACAGGTGAAAGGATCGACGAAGACGAAACGCAGAATACTCCTACTTCAAGCCTATCTTCTTTGAGGACGTGGTATTTCACTGGTCGAGTCGGCCCATTCGTTCAACAGATGTTGTTGCGGGCTCTACCAGGGGAAGTAAATGACTTTAAAAGTGGACAAAGGAATTTAAGACCTTAATAAGTTATAAGTTATGTCTTGCGATAATTTTTTGAATAACTCTAGAAAGTATAATTAATTAACTGAACAATTATTTTCATTATCATATCATACCTGTGTATTTTTCCTCCACATGCGAGACAATTTTCTTCCGATACAACTCAATCAACGTGAGATTTTTACTAAAATGTGTTAAACAATATCACTTTACGAGTATAAACAAGTTCATTAATTAATAATCCAAGTTGTTAATAGAAAACAGGATCTTTAAACAATCGATCGAGCAAAAAGACTTTGCTGCAGCCCCTCTAAAAGTTCAACTAATTAACTTCTTAACTGGAAAAAGTTGATAGCTACAGAGGAGCTCGCTGCAAGACATTGTATTAAATATTTTTGTTCGCAACAACTTTAATTGGAAATAGATAAAGAGCTTGATAGTGGCTGATGCACACATTACAGATATGCAAAGGTAAATAGGGAATAAAATAAAGCTTTTAATAGTTGTATATCTATGGCCCGGCGAGACAAAGACCGTCGTATCAAAAAATTCTGCGTTTCGACTTATCTTCTTCATTTCCTCTTCGCTTTTCTACGTAAAACACTACTTACGTGCTTTACGGATTGTTGCGTTAATCACTTAGCAATAGTCACTTAATATCAAGTATAACACAACTACTAATTTGCTTACATTTACTTATAACATACTTAAACTTCTAAAGCAGTAAGCTCCTATTGACACTTGTTTTCGGGCAGCAGTCGTCCCATTGATCGCCACGAAGATCAGTCCCCTGCTGTCCAGTGGACTCCGCAACCAAGATCAGTCCCCTGCCTATCCAGTGGACTCCGCAACCAAGATCAGTCCCTTGCTGTCCAGTGGAATCCTCAACCAAGATCAATCCCCTGCCTATCCAGTGGACTCCGCAACCAACATCAGTCCCCTGCCTATCCAATGGACTCCGCAACCTTGACCAAATCTTCGGTCCATCTTGTGGGAGGCATAATATATACATATGTAGATTCAATATTAAATTATCTTGGTCGTCATCACATCAAACTACAAGTATTTTGCAGCACTGAGATTTGTGCGTTATATTTGTGAAAATAAACTAGGCACAGAGACGACTAGTTATCGGCGTATGTACAATAGACAACAGTTACGTAATATTCGCACTACGCAGGCGAACAAGTTGGACAAATTGCTGTCGAAGTATTAGCTTGTTAAAAGTTCACGGCGCGCCTGCATTCGTTAACACCTACATAAAATCAAAGGTCATTTTATACTTATTACATTTAAATTTAATACACGTAGC
>JWHW01038087.1:211092-231343 GCA_000931545.1 Papilio glaucus | reverse complement strand
ACTACGCAGGTGAGCAAGTTGGACAAATTGCTGTCGAAGTATTAGCTTGTTAAAAGTTTACGGCGCGCCTGCATTCGTTAACACCTACATAAAATCGCTACGATACAATCAAAGGTCATTTTATACTTACTATATTTAAATTTAATACACGTAGCGCAGTTAAAAAATTACTAACCTTTCAGAAACCGGGCAATAGTCTTTTCGAATAAATATTATACATGCAAACACGCACACGCAACACACACGTGTGTGAGTGTTCATACACGCACCAACACTCATTCAAACACACACATACTAACTCACACAAACTCACACACACACTCACACACACAAACACACACATATACACACAATAGAAACAGTTAGTTAACACCTAGAACCGTACTATTTACATGTATGTAAAAGTAGCTCACTATATTGTTAAGGAATGGCGTCGGTGCCGTCACACAGTTGATACTATGACAGGCACCAACGCTTAACCTATTTATTATTGGTTTATTATAAAATGTTATAGTTGAAAAAATTATCCTCGTAGATTATTTGTTAAATGATTTAATCACAGATGATAAACCCTAAAAGCCTTAGTAATTATTGCAAGCCTAGACTGTGCACGAAGCAAACAAAGCACTCCGTATCCTCATATGTATGTTTCTGTTACACTTATTTACCTTTAAAAAATAAATCGAACCTCTAGTGAAAAATTTTTAAACGAAACTTTAACTGTGAGTAAATAACACCTTGTACAGTAGAAATAAAAAAATCTTAGACGTATATCGACAAATGGAATCCAACAATCGTTGCACAGTGAGCTCAGTGCTTCCGCGTGGAATCTCCGCGGACTCGCCGCGTTCTCACTTGACAAATTGCGTCGCCGACTGTACATGGCTTAATGTCTTCAATGTTACTGCATTTTCACAACGAATTGTTCGATAAAAATACGATTGAGAAATACATTTATCTATTTAGTGATCGAGTATCTATATTCAAGCAAATCAATATCAGATACTAATTTTTAACTGAACTGAAAAACAAGATAAAGTTAGTCAAATCTTAAGATATCTTTTGATTTGGTATCTTAATTTATTTAATGTAACAATCAGCGATTCAGGCGTTATTTGAAAACATATTTATGACTAAACTTAACCTAACTAAAATCTTTAAAGTTAAAAACTTAAGTAAGCTGTCCGGAAAAAAAACAGTGGCAAGTTACAAAAATATGGGTGGATTTTATTATGACCATGTTTATATCACGCTATCATTTTCGAAGAGTTCCATTAGATACAAACGCGTGGTTAAAAATGAATAAAATCTATTAAATATTTTTACATTTAGAAAAAATATTAACATTGTCTTCATATGAATCAAAATTTAAAATACACCACGTGTTACCATTGGCAGAAAGACAAAACATAGCTGATGAAGCTGATAAGACTTGCGCAAAACAGAGTAGACAGTCAACGACAACTTAACTCTTAGATAAATTAAAAAAAAATCGTACCACAAAAAGCTATTACGACTTAACTCTTAGATAAATTAAAAAAAAATTGTACCACAAAAAGCTATTTCACGAGGGAAATATACTGTTTTCTACGTACCCTTTCACGCAATATAGAAAAAACTCATTTTTCTGTCGTACTTCTAATATAATTAATAAATACATAGAACACGAGAAGACTTTGATGTCTTAAATAAAAAATAACCAACATAGAAAACAACATTGAGTAGAGATTGGTTCGATGCTGTAGCTTAACATACTCTTTTTACTATCTCTTTTTTCATTTGGTTTATTTGTTTTCTGTTGAAGCATATGTTGTTATTTTCTTTATTATTTTAAATTAAGTCTGTATATATAATATTAGCATTGCGGTGTGTCTGTACTCATAGGGTCTATTTTTAGATATTTATATGTGAAAAAATGTTATTAGCTTATTTATAGTATGTTTACATACCTGAGTTATTTTGTGTGTTTGCTGTATGTTTTCATAATAAAATAAATAAATAAAATATTGATGTAATTTATTTTTAAAAGCAACGCATTAATGATACACTATTACGGATGTTAACATTTATCTATTGAGACAGGAAAACAGTGTTTGAGACAAGAAAACAGTGTTTGAGGCAGGAAAACAGTGTTTGAGAAAGGAAAACAGTGTTTGAGTCAGGAAAACATTGATTGAGACAGTAAAACAATATTTGAGGCAGGAAAACGACTGCCCTATCTCACAATAAATACACAATAATTTAAATTGTCATTTTATATAATTTATAGATAAAGATTGAAATCATAAACGTACATCTAAAGTGGCATAAGCGTGTTCGTTTCAACAGATAACTACGATGCGATATTCACGATAGAATGTGCAGGTGAAGTTATCAGATCGCTCATTATGAAGGTTTGCGAACATCTGAACTTGCAACTCTCCCCCGGCATCGCCCGCGCCGACGATTCTTCGCTTCACAACTCTATCGATAGTAGAGATGTAATGAAAACGATGCACGTAAGAAAACTTTTAACAAGCACTTATTTTTGACCTCACTATCCACAATATTGTTATTTGTCGCTTATATTTTACATTACTTACACGGTGCGAACGAGCGACTATCGTAGACCTAAAGAATGAATAATTATCATCCCTCCATCCAACCCCTTTCCATGCGCACATAATTATCATCATATAAATGAATATAAAACATATCAAAATAACTCGTCAGTGTGTGTGTATTTATAGCGATTGTTTTGTCGTTTAATCTACTAATAACGATAATATTAAGCCATGTTTATGTATATAAAAGCGCAAGAGTTTGTTTGTTTGAACGCGCTAATCTTAGGAACTACCCATCGGATTTCCAAAATTCTTTTTGTATTGGCAAGCTGAACTATTGTGATATTTGCTAGGCTATTCAACATCACGCTATGAAACTTAGGAGCGGAGTAAAAGGGATACACAAAAACGTCAAAATCAAAGGACCACTCCAAGAGTAAGTAAGGCAAGGAGAAAGTAAATAAGTAACAGATTTTTTTTTCTATTTATTTAAATATGCATGTTTTTAATCAAACTTTTATTAATTGTTTTTTTTAATATTTCTCTTCGATCATTTTCACTACGTCAATTCTTTTTCTTATCTACACTAAATACACGCAACATTTTTTTAAATATTATCCATTCAATATTCTCAAACTACCAGAACATCCTTTGCTTATTTTTCAAGTGAAAACTTCTTTTATAATATTAATTTCTACTCGTGTCATTCAGAGCACACGTCTGTTCCCTTCGTCCGACATTTACATAAACGTGAGAGTTCATTGACTCCGCTTTAGTCGCAGGGTGACTCGAATTTAGAGACTCCTTTCTGTGTGTCGGCGCTGTTTTCGCGCCAAATTACTGGAACAAATAAAGCATGACAGCTTGTCATATGGTATTCCCGCTGACGCGGTGCGCGGGCGAGATGTGGCGGCGTTTGTTCGTGACGCGTCATTACTGGCTCTGTGGGCTGTCGCAACGAAGCGAACGTGCTGTGCGCGGCAATCGATATAATACATTGCGAAGCAACCATTAAATTGTGTTGTTATATAGTAAGTGTCGCTCAAAAGTTTTAATGATCGAAAAATACAGTAAAAATTAATTTCGTTTTAATTTAGTTTTACCAAGCTATGATGCTAACTTTTGTAGAATCTTTTAGTTCTTTTTCTTACTTAAATTCTAAAATATAGTATTTTTTTTTCGTTTAGTTTAGATTTAGAAAATATGATTGTCTCGTTATTTGCTGAATGTAATAAAATTATATAATATTAAGAAAAAACTATGTGTGGGACTTAATAAGAACTTATATTAAGACAAGCCACAAGAAATAAGTTGTTTACCGTCCTCATACATTTAATTTCAGATCTTAAAACTCATGAAGCCTCTATTACGTATAATAATAGACATTAAATCATCGCTAAGACATTATCTATATACCAAAAAGTTAGTATCGTTTACTTATCATAGACAAATATAAATTAACCATTACTTTTATCATAAATCAGCCTACAGAATTTGTAAATTATTTTTATTTACTTTTTATCAATTATATTATAATATAAAAAGTATCAGATATGCCATTAGCGGTCGGAAACTCGAAATCGTCGTAATTAGGACGCTTTTTCTATAGCCTACGACATTTGGTCACACACGTAAGTGATAAACACTAGCTGTCATCTTTTTTCTTATTATTTTAATCACGCTATCCTTTTTACGCCATTTGATCACTGTCTTTGAAACACTTTTGACCGGTGCATGTTGAAAGGATTAATGAAATAAGATGAAGAAGATACGGTATCAAGAAACCCCATAATCGACGAGTATGTATGCGTAGATGTATGAATGTTGAAGAAGCTAGAGATGTGCGCTAAGCTGTAAGTCTTTGAATTTACCTGACATCTGGTGAGACGCTGATTCCTTTTCCATCTTAATCTATACAAATATTTCGACCATTGTGAACTGGTAATAAGATTCCGTAATTTCTTTGTAAAAGAGACGCTGCATACAACAAAATGGTTGCATAAATCATGCAAAGAATCGTTGTTTTAATATTTTAACATCGTCTCCGGAGAGCTGCATGAAGAGTATTTTAGACGTACATTAAGGTCCGTACACAACACCGTGTCGTGTCTACTTACGTTTCAACACTTCATTCAACTTCTTGTACCCTTTATATTAATAAATTGTTGATGAAAAACTTTTATTTCAAACAATATATTTAATATAAAGTTCCAACTATTCAATGACGTTTAATATGAATTTAAAATAATCATTGTGTGACTTACTTCTTAAGGCCGTTCAAGCTTATACATTTTAACAAGATTTGGTGGTTCTTTCTACACTTTTATTACTCGAGACACCATTAAAACTACTAAAACCTTTACTTTACCTGTAGTTTAAAGTTGAAAGAGTATGTGAGAAGCAAAATATAAATATATATCGTTATGTAACTTACAATATATTAGTTAACAACGTTCAAGTTTTAGCAATGCGTCCAATAAACGTGTTTTGCTGCAAGCACTTCCGCACTGAATACTCCTGCACAACCCCGCTTCAAAAGTTAACATTTTACGAGGGCTATTATTCTAGAACCAAAACAACTCACTTAGCGTGTAAGCAAGTTTAGAATTATATTATTTCATGCCTTAGTATGGGAAATGTTATAATATTAAGCAGGTATATACAATATACAAAACTAATTTAATCTACTAGTGTAGCCGTCTACCCTACTATAACAGCATTCCACTAGTGTAGCTGTCTACCCTACTACAACAGCACTCCACTAGTGTAGCCGTCTACCCTACTACAACAGCAGTCTACTAGTGTAGCCGTCTACCCTACTACAACAGCACTCTACTAGTGTAGCCGTCTACCCTACTACAACAGCACTCTACTAGTGTAGCCGTCTACCCTACTACAACAGCACTCTACTAGTGTAGCTGTCTACCATACTACAACAGCACTCTACTAGTGTAGCCGTCTACCCTACTACAACAGCACTCTACTGGTGTAGCCGTCTACCCTCCTACAACAGCACTCTACTAGTGTAGCCGTCTACCCTACTACAACAGCATTCTACTAGTGTAGCCGTCTACCCTTCCTGTATATGACTATAGCTGTTTTTCAGTGAGCTTGTTTGGTTTCAAATATAGCAAGGGATATGGCTATCGTCGTAGACTGATTTTCAACAAACATCACATCTTTATTCGTTTGGGTTTTGAACTAATAACCCGCGCAGTAGCTACTCTAACCAATAGACTACATTTTTATTCTTTGAAATGTAAAAAAGTAATATTAAAATACAGATTAAAAACTACTTTTCTCTCATAAATACGCAGGGCTTTGATGAAATAATTAAGGATGGTTACACGGGTAGAGGAAGACCGAAAAAAGTATGGATGGATTGTGTGAAAGATATGTGTAAGAAGGGTGTGAATATATGACGGGTGATAGAGGGATGTGGAAGAGAACATACTGTACCCCAGATAAACGGGAAAAGGGCAGGGTAATGATAACAATAAAAGAATTACGATATTCGTGGTCAAAAAAATTATTAGTCTTAATTAGATTTCAAGTTTAATTCAAACACAATTACGGCCAAAACTACGGCCAGTTAATGAACTTTTACAACAATTTCTTGATACAATTTACGTTGTACGAAGTTTCAGTATTGTTCCATATATACAGTAGCTATTCAAAACCACGTTTATCAGCGGCCCTCATGTCCGCGCTAATCCTGCGCTATTGTCTCTCCCGAATGGAACGCGACGACCACGACACGACAGACGGACCGGCTTATATGTACACCCGTTAAACATTCACGCTGTGCACCCATATGGGTCAATACACAATATTTGTATCAAAAGCCTTACGGCTTTCCCTATTCCTCTATAAAAAGCAAGTATACATACACTATATTATAAAGAGGTAAAGTTTGTGAGGTTGTCCCGGATAATCTCTGGATCTACTGAACCGATTTTGAAAATTCTTTCACTATTAGAAAGGTATATTATCCCTGAGTGCTATAGACTATATCTATCTTATATAAAAATCTCGTGTCAAGATGTTTGTCCGGGATAAACTCCGATTCTACTAAACCGAGCATTATGAAAATTGGTCACTATATGTTATTTCGTCCAACTTAAAAGGTAGGATTTTAACTCAATTTTTTTAGTGCTACTCGTGTGAAGCCGGGACGGTCCGCTAGTTCATTATAAAAAGGGTTTAGTTTTCATATATAACATGAATGTCTTCTCAAATAGAAATCATTATATACCAAGACATAATCACGGTAAATGTAAAGGTTACGCATCATTTAATTAAACACATACTTACATTTTTTTATGCATTATTTACATGTTTGAGTAAATGTAATTTTATTCTGTTTTTATAAATAAATGAACGGTGTCTTATTTCGGCGAATGCACGAACGGGTACAAACACGCTAAGCGCCTTCCTACATTATTGAGTGTACACCTGTACCGTGCTGTCACCTAAACAAATGCAAGTTCCTATTATTATTTTTAACAATAAATAGCGTCTAGTAAAAATTTCTTAAGGCGTATCTTATACTAAAAGGTCTTACACTATACATAAAGACAAAGCAAACAATTATATATGTACAATATGAACGGACAACTGTACAATCCATTGGGTGGTAGTTACATGACATCCGATTTCTGAGGTGCCTTTTAAAAAACTTTAATGAAAATCTGCTCACTTCCACAGTAATAAAAATTATATCCATCAGGATGTTGAGAGGGAACTCAAAGTTCCCACAATCCTGCTCCCTCACTTTGATTTATCTTATCGCGTGGCAAAGCATTCTAAATGCTAGAAAATTTAAACGAGTTGTTCTTTCTTCTTTCTTTTTAAAATGAAAGATTTAAAACAGAAATGCGCAACTCATAAATGTTACATTTATATAAAAGCAATATAAATAAAAAATTTATACAGCGACCAAGTTATTCCAGTGAGAAATGTAACACATCTATATAATTGTTTTTTTTTCTAACAACAGCATTTTGTTTATTTTAAGCGTGCGGCTGTAATCGTTTCGAATGCACAACAATTATCCCACCTTCTGCTGCATTAAATATGTCCGCCATTTTGGCTTAGAAAAGCGCGGGAAAGCAAGCGCCCGGTCCCGCCCATCGACTATTATAAAGGCGCGAAAAGTTCAAGAGTAACAAATTTGAACCCGACACGGAGCAATTGCGGGGGTCGTACATTAACCGATCTCGTGTTAACCGGTTTTATCCGGGGACGAAGTGTTAAACACCGCTCTGAGCCGGTTCGCTCCGGTTAAAACAGGATGAAACTACTTCTTTCAATTTTATAAAAATGTAAACACACAGCTTTCAAATCATCCTAACGTTACTAATGTAATAAATTCACTAGATCCTGTTTACGCATGTTTGTTTCCGAATATGTG
This sequence comes from Papilio glaucus, assembly GCA_000931545.1. Classification (NCBI taxonomy): domain Eukaryota; kingdom Metazoa; phylum Arthropoda; class Insecta; order Lepidoptera; family Papilionidae; genus Papilio; species Papilio glaucus. The sequence goes on along the minus strand of JWHW01038087.1, from coordinate 223,387 downwards.
GAACTTTGCAAGTCTGAAGTTCCCACACTAATATATTTGGGTCATAAAACGAACGTAGTGTTAATTTGGCTGAAGATTTATTTGTTTAATTCTTACAATTATCAACAAGATCCTAAACGCAGGGGTTTATATGAGGGTACAAGTGTAGGGTTGTTAACTAAAGTTAGTAAGTCGTTATCCTGCATTTAATTATAGTCTCGCATAACGCGGATAACTTGAAGCTACGCATCTATTGCGTATAATTGTCAAGCCTCAATCTTACTATAACAAATTCAAACAAATTGATTTCTTATATAAAACCGACGATATATCTTAACATATGACATAGGCCTTCCTCAAGAACAAATTGGAAAGTTGGAGCTCTTAAAACAATCCCGTTATCTTGATTCAAGATAAACTACAGTTTTAAGGAGTATTTTTACAAAAAATCTAACTCTGATATATAATGTTTGTAAGAATGTAAACACTGCGCATTTAATATCGGATGGCAACCCATCTATCAATATATGAGTTAATAAATAGTTGTATATATAAACTAATGGAAAATTGAAATCGCAAAAAACTACCAAAAGCCAGCCAATGATGTATTGGTGTGGAGCGAACGCGGTGTATAGGTTAGGGTTGTCAACGTGCCATGCATATATTTATTAAAGTAAATACCTTAATCAAGTTATATAGATGTTAATTGAAATAAATATTTAAATTCTCTAAACCACCGGCGTCAAGATTACTGTTTATATTCAACATAACATAACACAAGACATTACACCATTCTTAAACGACATTTAAAATTGACTTGTGCAATAGGTGCCCAATAGTCGCGTACTTTTAACACTTGGCGTTGATAATATAATTTATTTTCATTCCAAATACATTTTAATATCTCATCAGCTACAAATCGGAGAGCCTTTAAAGTACCTTTGAAATTTAATTGATGTTTCTAATTAAAAAACCGTCCACTACTAACCAAATCAAATTAATTTGCTATACATATAAATTTAATGAACTCCATTAATGACTGTGGTGAGAGAGAATTTAGTTATCATGTAGTTTATATTTAAAATTGATAGTTTGTAAATAGGTCAAATTGAATTTACGAATAGGAAGAGGGTTTTAGATCTACAGCGACTGGCATACAATGAGAAATCGACTGCATCATTTTGTATGTTGAGAGATTGAACCGAATATTCAATTAAGAAACAAGCTGTTTCATAATTGAATTGGTTCTTATTTTATCTTCATCTCGCAGGTCGCATCTTGTTATGGTCATGGTAAACAGTGGATACCACGACTTCACAGAAGACAGGCGCGAAGTAGACGTATGTCTCAGCGTTTAGACTGATGAGGGAGGTGCCGGAAGCCTAATTTCAGACCTCTTCCTCTTCCCATCCTTTCCTACTAAGGGTATAATGGGAAGGCGAAGAGGATTGGACGGGGACGGGATGTATGGGGAATAGGAATATCCTTTTTCCCGTCTATCCGCATCTGCAACTCATCTGCTTGTTGCGGATGCCTATGGGTAGCCATCTCTTTATATCAGAAGGCTCGTTTGCCACTTTGTTCCATAAAAAAGGTCACATCTTGTTATGATAATACTGTAAAGAAAAACATCAAGATGATCATGATCTTGATGTTTTTCTTTACTTGTTCTTCTAAACTCATATCTAATTCACTTAGATATCATCGTCATCATCATATCGATCACCATTAATCACCAAACTCTGAACAAGATCTGTAAAAAGATGTTCAAAGATAGAAATTTTAGAAAGATAAACATAGTTGGCCCCTTCCCTCTCTCAGAGAGGAGGTCTGTGCCCCTGCAGTGGGGAACATTCTAGAAAACGCTGATTTATTTTTATTAAACATAGTTTAATATTTACTTCCTCGTGTAGATTAATATTTAATATTATAAATTCACTGATAAAACAATTTAGAGATTTTTAAAAATTACGAACTGCTATAAACATTGCACTGACGTAGAACCCTTCAATAGGTAGAAAGACATTTGTAGACTTCAAGGACGCTGAAATTAAAGTAAATCTGTGCATTAGTTCTTTATAGTCAGTAGGGGAGGCTGTATAAAACGTATTAATGATGGCAGAATATAATATACCTAAAGAAATAACAAAATAATTGTCTTAACACTGACAGTGAACAGAGAAGAAGACATCGTTTGTGTCAACCCGAATGGAGTAGATGTTGTCGAGCTGTATAAGACGTAGCATTGTACTAAATGAGACCTACAGGAATCATATCTGGGCGGAGTTAGAGTCAACCCTGTGTTTCCAATAATTGTAAGCAAAACATGTTCTGATGTTGGCTTCACTTGGTCTTGGCTATTTAGAATGACGATGTTATGTATTACATAATGCCTGTATATGATACTTTGACCGTATTTATTAAAATACTAAGTAAGGAAATTATAAAGACATGGGTATTTTTTTTAAATCGATTTCATCACAAAGACAACTATCGCAGCCCTACAAGGCATAAAACTTGGAAAATCGCCGGCAACCTATTCGTGTACTGTCAATAATTGATAATGGATGACGTCATTATGTCAGTGGAGTGATTGATGGTCCCCCATCCTATACAGCGTGTTGGCGTAAAGCGTGACGACTTACTGGTTTTAAAAGAAGCAATATTTGCGGTAACGGTAGGTAACGGATTAAAGGATTAATGGATTGCACTGCCGCCCGCTGGCCGCGGTCGAGTTTCAATTTGAATAGGTTTACATACTATTAGCTTTTTTGGTTCATTAGAAGCTTTGGAGGTAACCAGACAACCGAGTAGTTGAATACATACTCTAAATTTAATAAGGATTTCAAGACAATTGAACTAGATATAAAAATAAAAAGAAAAGAGAAACACTAACCAAAACATTAGTAGCGTGAAATGGTTCAATAGGATGTAACCAATTTTAAACTATATCAAGGACAATGTAAGCGTTAGCCAAGCTTAATTTTAATCAAATTCATTCAGCCACTCCTGAACTTAGACCTTCTTCTTCTCTTCTCACTCTTCTTTCCGGTTTTGCGCCAATAGAACCCTCGGTCTGCCTTTGACCAAAATCAGTCTTTATTAGCCATCTTGACTGCTTTCCAAAATACAAATATAGATGTACTATTGGCTACCGTTCATATTCAATGAGCATACCTCTCATTCGAATGGATCATGTTGTTGCACCGTATGAATGCTTGAAGAGCGTTGTAGTAAGTAAAACGACTGTGTTATGCGTCATCTAACATCATGTTCACACCGCCGAAAACATTCACATAAAACATGTTGTTCTTACTCTCTGAAAAAATTGTTTTGACAATATGTTTTATGAGAATGTGTTCCGCGGTGTGAACTCACGTTAATGTTTTACATTTACTTAGAGGCACAAGGGTTGCACGGCTCAGGATTTTGTATTTGGAATCATGTCATTTTCATTAATAATATTATTGCAGTATTTTTATTATACAATGTGCATAATATAAGAAAATAATAATTCAATACGGCCGGTTGCCTCACGAAAACATATTTTTCATAAAATCGTCTCGAGTCAGGAAAATTAAAGTCAAGACTTTTTTTGTTTCATTATAAACAAGGCTCTGTATCGAGGAAACAATCAATCACTCCGACATTCAGCTATTAAAACATCTACTGGGGAAATCTTGCTTCTGCTTTAATTTCTGCTATAAAACTGCTTCGTGAAGGAATAAATCTCTCATTTTAAGATAATACCTCAACGTTAGCTTCACTTCTTTTTAATTGAATTTTGAATATTAATATTTTATTCAATTTGTAGATTAAATTTTTTGGAGTTTTCTAATATTCATGAGCTCCTCTACAGGGTGATTCTGCGATCGGTGGGATCTAAATGTTATCTAGTTTTATGTGACCACTGCTGTCTATTAATATCAGGTAGAACCACAAAACACGCGGATACGTTGACAGACTTTTTGTATATGGATGTAATAAGAAAAATCGAGTAGTAAGAGATGGAAAGGCATGAAAAGAGAGATGGTCTCAGTGATCTAGCCCATTCCTGCACTGCAGATGTCTTCACAATTTAGTTTAGGTTGAAGTTTAAGGATTCAAAAATGTAATATTGAAATAGACATTGGAAATTTAACTTTCACAATTAAAATAATCAAACATGGTCTGTTTGATTATTGGAATTAATATGGAATTGATGTAATTGTATTGTGCGTTGTTTCGACTGAAACACAACATTTACAGACACTTCGATTCTTGGAAACTACATTAGCTATCACAAAGTTGGAAAGTTCCAGAAAAGTCCACGTCAAAAGTTACATTCATATTATTCTTTGTACTTTTAAGTTCAAACTCTTTAATAATGTTATTTAAAATGTATGAGATGTAGTGAGAAAGTTGATAAAAGTCGAAAAACAAATTAAAATTAAATAATACTTTTTTTTTAAATCTTAGCAAGGAAACGTACAAGGCTATCCTTATCGTATGAACCAGGCATACAGCAAGGAACGCCCAGGTTGACTTATTTAAAATAACCCCATTTTCTTGGTCAATGTGGAATAATACGAGCCCTCAGGAACATGTCGAATTATGTATTCATGTTTAATTTTGACTTATCTTAATAGATAAAACAGAATTCCGGCCATAACCAGTCTTTTTGTCCCAATGGGCGTGTGTAGAAGGGCAAAGAAAAAGGTTTTCCGTTGAATCTATTGTTGTCCTGGGAACGATCTTGGTCTTTCATAGTTCCACACAATCGGCCCAGTCATTAATTCTCTTACATAGGGGTAAAAAATCACATCATTTATGTCAGTCATACAGCGCGTCTCGATCTTTAAAAAAATATGCAAGATATAGATTTATGACGATGATGGTGATAAATAGTTCTAGAGGTAATAATTCCCTCGTTTGTCGTTCTTCTGTCATACTAGGGACACAGTCTGGACAGATAGATCCTAGGTTCACTGACAGAAGACCTTTCGATTCAAGAAAGATTTTTTAAAATCGGTTCAGTAGTTGACTTTATCCGGAAACAATCAAATCTTTCAAAGAAGCTTTCAAAAGGTCTCCGGGAATTGTGTACCCATACCCATCAGAATTAATCAACAATGGTTCCACCAGATGTCGCTCCAATGTATAGCTTCAATACTAAATAGAGCATTTTCAACTGCTGTCTAAAATCCTTCGATGCTATCGAGCTTGTATGCGTAGATGTATGAATGTAGAAGAAGCGAGAGAGGTGTGGTGATCGCGCCAAATGGAAATCCATGATCTCTGCCTACCCCTCTGGGTTACGGTGGTGAGCGTATATTTATTTATTTTATCTAGAATTCATCGTAACATCAATATGGTGTTTATCATTGGTCATTCCTTCTCCTCTTAAAATTTGATTTAGCTTAATTTTTAAAGTAATCAACGCTGGACGATGACGTTCGTAATAAAATAACAGCCACAAGCTCTTTCATTTTACATATCTACTATGTTCTAATCACATACGTGCAGCTGCGATGATAGCATCGTGTATTGAGCGAAGAGATTTTTACAATGCAAGAATTTAATACCAACAGGAATATAAAAAGGCTAGTATTTTTCTATATTCTGTTGAAAAGAATTCGCGTAGCAATCCGAACGGGAATATCTGAGCCTCTACCAGAGCCTTTAGTGAAAATAGTTTGCGGTACATAACTGCAGTCTCACAGGGCACACAAAGAATCAATCTATCAACGTCGGCCGGCCATTGTGCTACGCCCTGATTTACTGCCCGCCCCCCGCACAGAGGCGGCGTGATGATAAAAAAATCAAAAGCGGAATTCCTTTGGAAACATGTCAAGCTGATTCTTAAATCACTGCTGCCGTTCGAACACCACTGTACACCAAACTTTTATTTATATACTGAGCAGTATCAGCATTATTACATTATATACGTTGATACTAGGCTTATTTACTTATACACAAAATACACTCATATGGGAAATAAAACTTTTAAGTTAAACTTATAAACAATTCGATACAGAGTTCAAAGTTTGATTAAGTTGTCGGAAATTACATTCTACTTATAATCAAGTTTCAAAGTACTTCAAGTTAAAATTATGTGACGAAAACATCACTTACCGGCTTTCTTTACGCCTAAGCTAGACTCCATTAGACAGCTGCATACTTGAAAAAAAAATCCTGAAACAAAAGAAAAATATTTATATGAGATAAATCAAGTAATATTAAAAAAGCTACAAAATTTAATTATGTATATTTCTTAACTCTCAACTGTGGCAGATCTTAGTGGCTTTTGGACCTATAAAACTTCATCCCAACACCGTGTTAGTAGCATATCGCTACGTGCTTTGTACACGTCTCGTTTAAAGTCATAACTTCTCTTGTTCCAATTACTGATGCCTCACTTCGGCGCAATGTACTCGTTAAACTAAATTTTTACGTACACTAAAGAGGGCAATGAAACGGATAATGTTATTGTCGTTTACGAACTAGTTTTGTTAAGCGCGTCGTAAACGTTGCAGTAGGGACGTGAGAGCGTCGTATTCGCGCCCCTTGACTCGATATATTTTTATGTTTATCGATAACTTTAATGCAACTGACTGCAGGACAGCCAACCGATATAAAACAACTTTTCTTCGTAGCCTTTCGTATAGATATGTATCTTTTACAACTGTTAAGATTTATCAAGTTGGTAAGTTGTATTAAAAAATAATATAATTTAAGAGATTTCAAGGTCTTAGTGACATAAAAACTTTAACTTTTAATATAGTAGCCGGTGAGACATATCAACAGTGTAAAGTTTTAGTGTATACATTTCAATAAAAAAAGTCCAATTATTATTCGATTTCAACGAACTGTTTTTTCTACATTTGAAACATGAAATAACACCAAATTCACTACTAATATAACGTACCTTTTTATGTATGTGTGTTTAGAAATAGTGTGAGATAGATAAAACTTAATAAATAAATATGCGCTCACGCCCGTAACCAAGAGGGGTAAGGCAGAGATTATGGATTTACATTTGGCGCAAGTCTGGCTCACTTTTCTCGCTTCTTCATCTATACATCTACGCATACAAGCTCGTCGGTTATGGGTACTCCAATCACTCGTCTGTAGTATGTCACTAATCTGATCGATATAAGTTCTCCTAGGACGTCCCCTACAAACACTGCCACTCACTGTTGCTACATAAATTTGTTTAAAAACTAACCACTAGGATATACGTTATAAAGTTATCATGGATGTCATAAAGCGAGACATAATGACACGCGGCGTGATCTCGCGTTACCACGTCGTAAACAAACTCGACCAGCGACACGAGCGTGACAATTTAACGCGCAGTGAGTTGCATGTCTGCAGACCTGCCTTTTACGACGCGCCAGTCTCGCATGTCGTCTGCAATTTGAACTGATTCATTATACTTGCGCATAAATTATTAATATATGAGAAAATTGTTCAGTTATTGTACAGAATAAAAACCTTATCGATCTTAAGTATGTTTTATGCATACTATAAATATAAACAATATCCTAACCTAGGTCTCAACATTCGCAAGGATTTCGGAACTAAGCTCCATGCTAAAACAGAATCGGAAGTGTATATTTGTAAAACCTAGTCTACATCATAGCTCCTACTGTAGTATCTAATTGGCCATTAACTTCGTCCGAGACCGTCTTGGTTTTAGGTAGCTAGCTTGTCCCTCCACAGAATCTAAGGTAACGAGAAATCCTAATAACATAACTCCTTTGAATCTCTGGTTTTGATGCACATGTTTGTGTTCACATATGTACAGTTATCCATTTTCGCGGTGTTTCACTCACAGAAAAATTGCCTCGTTTCTTACAACGAGACAAACTCCGCCCTTACAAATAACTAATTAGATATCAGTGCGTTGTACAAGCGACGGGATAATAGTAAGAAGCAATCAGTCGTGTGCTGTTCTGCATCTTTGTGTGGTTATTACCACTATCTTTGTTTTCCATTTATAAGTTTTACACCTCTGCCATTCATACGAAATCTCTACTGTTACAACATTGACCGACTATTTTTCGTACAAACACATTTAAAAGCGGTATCCGATTGGTTATAGTGTCAGCGTCAACGTCTCTAGGCGTACGAAACGTTCAAACGATTGTCATTTTGAAGGTGGAATACCGCCAATGAGGGCGACTGTACATAATGTCTGTAGTAATTATATAGTTGCAACAAAATCATAGACAATTAAAACGTTATAACCTCAACGTTTGAATAATTAACGAGGGATTGCGATTGACGGCGACATCACGAGATGCAACAAAACAAGATAGTTTATTGTGATCGTGTTTACGATCGGCAGGGTACGGCAGTTACGGTTCGAGCGCGTCGAATTGCCACAAGAGTGCGGGCTTTACAACGCGGTGGTGACGTCATCGTTAGTGTTACCATCAACGGATTTTTGCCCGGTTACATTTTTAATCTACATTAGATAATAATTCCCTATGGCATAATGTTCGACATAGGCTTTTTTTTTTAATTTATAAAACATTACTTTTAAATTAAAGTAAAATTAACTTATTACGAAAATTACGAAAAGGAAAAGTTGCCATACCTCAAATACAAAAAGTACCATAATTTAACACAATAAACGAGTCCGATGTTAACATACGATAAATCGAACACAAAACAAAGTCGCAAGTGAAAATACACCAGTGCTGAACTATTCATGGTGTTTAAAATTTGAGTCGATCATTAACAGGTTTATAACCATTCTCTAATTTCAGGAATTTAATTCGTTGGCGTGACGCTAAGAAAACTTTTAACAGTTAAAAAACAGCAATAAACATCAAACAAAAAAGATTTGTAAAGGCATAAGGTATAGACTATAATAATATTCGTCAACTTCTCCTTAATATTAACTTAAAGTTAACCTAAAATAAAATAGATGTCGCACGGAGCGCTCCGTCGTACAATAGTAACGAGAAGTTGAACTGCCGCTTTACAATTCCGAGCGTACGGAAACTTCGCATGCACAACGAATGTTTATTGTTCCTACATTTCAGAGAAGTCCTCAATTGTACGACAAATTTATTCCGTGCCTCCTTTTTTTACCTAATGCGAGCTGCCGAAAATATGGTACACAATTAAAGAGTTGCAAGGAGATATAGAATTAGAAAGAGAGTATGCATCTATCAATTTTATCTGTTCTAAATCATTTATACTTCCGTTTCTTCACGAGTTGAACAGCGCAGCTTCACCCGCCATGAAATTTATCTAATGTCCAGCTTAAACTGAACCCTACTTGATATGATCGATCATACAGATTTGAGGTCAACTTACATTTGATATTGATTATTTTACTTTCATCTCCTAAATTTGATATTGACGAGATGAATGTAGATTGCTACGCTTGCTTACGAGATGATAGATGCTGCCGTGATAGTTTCGTAACGGTTAACTTCTGCTTAACACGACTGAAAAATGTCAAATTAACTGCCGTTAAACTATACGCGAAAGTTTTGTTAGGATCAGGAGGGATGCGAGCTGCACGTCGGCTTAAAAACTTAGTGCCAACAACTGGTCATCCACATATTATCGTTGCTTCATATAGCAATATAATTCTCTAAATATAATAGTGTGTTATTATTTATTAGTGTTTGCTTTGGATGCTATAAGCAAATACCAAACTTTAACGCAATACCTTAGCGTATATTATCTGCATATCGTGCGATGTCCACAAGCCTTAATGACCCAGTAACTCAGTTGTCCCCAAAATCGTATGCAGATTTATTCCTTGTACAAGCACACGGAACCCTCTTTGCACCCTCGCTCGTCATTGTCATTGTAATACATGAGACTGCGTGTGTGATATAGCAAGGGTTTCGATCTACGTAATTTAGGGGTGAAAGTGAAAATATGATAATGATATTTGTAAAGAACTTAATTTAAGTTTCCTCTATTCAGACCCTCAATCCTATATAGTAATGGTTTGAGCCGAAGCTCCCTTTACCCTCGAGCTAAGTTACTCTTAAAGAGGCTTAGGCTAGCCACCTCGAGTCCGGTGTAGCTGTAGATGCCTCTTCAAGGCGAACAGTGACAAGTCATTCAGAAAAAACAGTAACACAGTTGAATACTAATCAATCAAATGCTGAAGAAATATTCGTAAAATCATTGAAAGACTAAAGTGGCTATACCAATGGTGAGAACTTATTTGATTTTAACCATCCTATCTTGATAGTGCGTGAAGTGCATGTTTTTTGTAGCTACTATCACTCGGTATGAACTCGAAACCTAGTTGAGAAAACATAATGAATGCTTGCTTACTCGAATAGCTTTTGGTGACGCGTTCCGTGCCCGAAACCGCGTCGCTCGAATCATTCAACGCGCACATAAAAACGCGGCCTGTTTGTAAACGCCGCTGTGTAACGCATTGTACCCCTTGACACAAAAGGGTGACGCATGAGCCTCTCATGTGTGTCAGTGTCTGTGTGTGTATTTGTATTAGCACACGAGCTTTGTGTACGAGACACATATATTTTTAAGTCCTCGCTTATGGAATCCCAGTCATTTTTCATTTGGTGTAAGTAAGATCTTTTATCTCCTTCTGGAATTCCTCGACTGTGATTTTTGACTGAAAAATAACGACAAATTGTTAGAGACTCTTAGAAATTTCAAAGTACACTCATAGAACATGTTAGCAATATTACGAACAAAATTAAAAGTAATAACACATTACAATATTTGTGACGCATTAACAGTTTTATGTGGATTTTACTTTCATTTGTTTTATCAGTCGATAGCTGTCCACTGCCGGACTTAGGACTCTTTGATTGTCAATGATCGGTTCCTTGGTTCATACTGTGGACTCTTGCAACCTTGACTCGGTCGTTCTTGTCGAAGGACTCCTAAATTGCATTGCTTTGTACGGGGCCGCCATTGCATCCCTTTTGAAGTAAATCAGTAAATTACTAAACACTTTTGACGTATGAACTCCCAAGAATACCTTTTTTGTATCTCACCACTGAATCCCACTACTATGCCGAGCGCAGCGAGCGTAGCAAAGAGTCAGTTTGTATGTGCCACAATTCCTATGGAGTCGACGACGGCACGACAGAAGCGCTGTATTTATGCAGCCGGCATAAATCTGCATGAGATTTGCGCGCGCTCGGTTACCGGGCTATTGGTGCCGCTTGTTAAGCCCCCCATTGTGGAGACATTGTGCCTTCTGGTGCGTTTTTTAAGTGTATGGTAGTGTGGATTATGTCTTCGGGCACGGGATTTCCTATAAAACGACCTTGGTCATGCTATCCTAGTGTATTGTACCACATAATATAATATTGAATCTTTATATATCTGTCTATTTTTTTATGAATTTATACTTACATCCGTAGAAATAAAGGATGGACGAATGTAAAAACCAGATGTATTCATATTTTAAAATTGACTATCGTTATACAACGCCTTTAGCGGGAGAGCGCTCATGTCGTAACGGCTGGTCGGAGCCCTATTTTCAGCGTTGAATTAAAACTATTAATAGCGGAGGTAAAGTTCTGGCAGTTGGATTTTTTATTGAGAATTTCCTCTTTATTAAGGATATTTTTTCAACAGTTCTCAAAAAAAGTTTCATGTCCCGACCCATTACTCGGACCGACATAGTGGCCTTTTCTAACAAACAGCTCAGCGCTGCGATGTACCTATAGTTGATTTAGACCACTGGAGAGACTGCAGTACCGCCCAGGTCTCGACCGAATCGAAGGCTTTCTTGTAGTCCAGAAACGCTAAGCATACTGGCAGGTTATATTCCTCAATCTTCTACGGTACCTTCAAGAAGCGAGCGTATCATTTCCTTAAAGGCCGCCAACGCATCTGCAGTTCCTCTGGTGTTGCAGGTGTTTATGGGCGATGTTGATTACTTCGGTATTGCCGCCGCTCGTTTGCCCCCTTCTCTTATAAAAAAAAAGTCTTTACCTAAACCGGCTTGCTTGTTATACTACTTATAAACTCGCATTATCTGATATTTGTGTTATCTGTTATTTCATACAATCTGTAGTCCTTAAAAATCTACGTCCTTTACGTCTGCGAGTGTCAAATGTATACAAAGAACACGAAACATGTTACTTTGGACAAGAAGCATAATTTATTCACGTCATGCTCTGAGTTATTCGGTGCCTTCTGCTTCGGGATAAACAAAGGTTGACGAAGGTTCATTAGGTTTTTTTTCAACACTCGTTTTTCAAAGTTTTTCACACGAGTGAAAATTCTCTCGAATCAAATTATTTATTAGAAACTAGTCGGTACATACACCGAACCACGCGTGAGTAAAGCCGTTTTAATTAGTGTAGTG
>JWHW01038087.1:183652-198576 GCA_000931545.1 Papilio glaucus | reverse complement strand
AGTCCTTATTTCCTCTTCCCCTTCCCTTATTATTTTATGATTCCACGATTCAATACATATTTATGTGCTGTTCACATTAAAAATAAACACTTATTTAAAAAGCAACGATGTGGTGCGCCTTAAAGTGGGCAGAATCCTCAAACGACTCCAATCTTTTTTTAAACTCCTAACTTTATAGTTTAACGACCAATATAAATTGAGACGCGAAGTCGCAGCGTAACGTTCTGTCGTCGCAGTAAGGTACAATTTAAATTGATCGCAGAGCTACCAACATAACGGCAGTACCCTATCTGATGCGTTTTTCATAATGGGAAGGGGGAGAAACATTGGTCCGGGAAGTTGAAGTACCCATCTTGTATGAAGCCTTTAGCAATGCTTCTTGTAAGCTTAAAGTGGAACGTACTTAAACGTCGCTTCGTACAATTATCTAATGTCTTTTCGTACATTATATATTACTAGCTGTGGACCGAGCTTCGCTCTGCGTTGTCTTTTATATGTTAAATTGTGTTTTTTTTTTTAATATAGCGCCATCTAACAAAAATATATAAGTAAGCCCTTGACAACGCTCCAACTATAGATAACGCAAATACCTATCAAAAGATGGCGCAAATAATACATAATTTTTTTTAAAGTTTTTATTGACAAAACACCTATATAGATAAATTTAAAAATAAAAACCGTATCTTTATACAAAATTTCATGAATCGTGGAGCCGTTTCAGAGATTATATATTTATTTTCATAAGTTATCGGTGAATTGTATTTTGAGTAAATATACTTATTAACAGTTCGATGCGCTAAAAATGGCCTCATGCCAAATTGGAAAGAATCCGATGGCCAAAACTCACAAATAATAACTTCTCCTTAATTAATCACAGTATAAACAATATCGCGCCGAGCGACCACCCGGCGCTAATAAAATAATAATTAATGTATTACTGGTGCCTTACTTGGCAACAATTCCGAATCGAATAAATCAAAAGTTTAACGTTTCGATAATTAATGTAAATCTTGGTCTGAATTATCAAAACTGCGCGTATCTGCATTATCTATAAGAAGGTGGCAAACGAGCCAGCCTTTCACCTGTTGTTAAGAGTTCGTTACCCATTGGCAACAAGCTGTTGAGTCATGCGTTGCCTACTTTTAATAAACAGACGAGAGGGGATTGACAAAAAAAAGGGTATTCCTTTTCCTATCCATTCCTTCCCTAGTCAAATCCTCTTCTAATAGCCAATACAGGGGAAAAGAACTATAATCCGACTCCCCACTCGTAAGACGTAACGCAGAATACTTCTACTTCACACCTTTCTTCTGTGAGGTCGTGGTATTTCAACGATCGAGCCAGCACATTCGTGCAACAGATGTTGTTGCGAGCTGTAAAATTTAAATTTATTTATGATTTTATTTACAAAAGTTATAAATAGTTTCAAATGTAATACGGAAAAGGTGTTCAACACAGATTATAAATTGCATTTAAATAGATTCGGAACAAGAAACTCGCGGTATCAGTAGCAATTTAACATCTTGCCAAATTTAGAGAGAACAGTTGTATAACTCGGGACGAAGATGCAGATGGAGTCAAACTTTACTCAAACACAAGCGTCCAGTTCAATTCGGTACTATTGGTGACAAAATTGATTCCGTCCGTCTTGTTAACTGTACGGACGCTAAGAAGGAAACTTGTTATTCAACCTACACAACTTCTGTATATCTTAAGTAGAGATACTTTAATCATTTTAGTGTGGAAGTGGCTACAGATCTCCAATAGCTTTAAGTGGATATTGACCCAATCGTCTTTTTTATAGGCGAAGGTCACAAACGACGGTGACCTGAAGTGAAGTGACCGCTACCCATAGACTTCAATAACAAGCAAATGAGTCACAGGTTTCCTTTTCTTATCTGTCCCCTCCCCATCCACCCTCTTTCCCTTCCCATCCTATCCTTATTAGGAAAGGATGGGAGATAAAGGAGGCTGAAATTAGGCCTCAGGCCACCTCACTTATCAGACGAAACGCAGAAGCACACTTTTACTTCACGCCTGTCTTCTGTGAGGTCGTGGCATTTCACCGGACGAACCGGTCCATGCGTGCATTAAATGTTGTTGCGGGCTTTACCCACTGTAAAAAGGGTTGCAAGGAGCTTGGATTGGAGCGTACCATACGAGTTGGTTTCTTAATCTGATGTTATTTATCGGCTTAGCCATCCTAGAGGCAGGCTTATGCCAAACTTACACTCTTTGCATGGCATAAGGCTGCCTCAAGGCTCGCCACAAAGGTCCTCATTCAGTGCGCTATCTCGTCAAGTTCTTAGATGAATGTTTCTCCCTTCAAATTAACTTTAAGAAACAATCTTGTATCGTTTTAAACACACATCGCTCTCTGATCTCGTTACCTCCTGAATTTGATTCCTTATATCTGCTGTTGTTGCAATTTGAACCCTTTGTCTACTAGGAATAACGTCTGAAGTCGTAGATCAAGGCCACAAGTCGTCAATGTTACACCCGTCGTTACTTTAAAGGAGGAATCATTTACGAGATCTCGTTGCTAACATTAATCACGAAGCCATTTTTCTAAGACATGTTGTTGAAAAACACATGCGAGTTACGTGTAAACATCGTTTGTAACATGCAACACATAAACAGATATTTAAAATGACATACAGTTATAAAAATAGTGAGGATCGAAGCCTTAGGTAAAAATAAGCGTAGTGTTCGTAGAGCAATGGTTAGGTTGGAACAAGGTTCGATCCTCGAGGGATTAATAAACTTTTCGTTAAAATGTTGTAGGTCTTATTTGGTTCCTGGAGAAGGGGAAAGGGGTAATCCTTGACACATTCGTGTCACACTAGTCGAGTTGGTTGGTGATTTAACTTATCAATAACGCGGTTTTACCTGACGTGCAATTTAATTTAACCGATAATGTCCAGCATAAGCTGAACCCTTTTTGATATGATAATATCAAAAAGCTATTATATAGATCTCAGGTCAACTTACATTGGGTAATTTATATTTCTGTACACAAATCTCCTTTCATCTACTACTTTAGCCCTTCAGGGGGTGAATTTAGATATTTTTTTTTAGCGTGCGCCTACGTAATACAGAAATCTTGTAATATTTTCAAGTCTCCAGACCGAGCAGCTTGGCTTGTACGTTGATAAACCAGTCAGATTTATTTCTTCTTATTTTATATATAGATTAATAGAATTTTTTTCTTTACGTTGTAAGAAACTAGAATAAAAAGAAATTATAAATCCGATAAAAGAAATGAATTTCACATCGCCCGGTGTTACAAAAGTTACAAAGTATATTACGATTTTATAAAACGGGCCTGAACAAATTCTCAATGGATAAAATATTTTTTTTTTAAATCCTTCGCGCCAGTTTGCCTCCTAATATTTTTATGCCGCGGCGCCGAGTTCGCCGGCGAAAAGCGAGATTATAAATTTAATTCTAGTATTTTACATATTAAAGAGACATGGACACAGTTTAGTTTTAACACTCTAATAATATTTAAAGAATTAGTTTACACAGGCTCATTAATATTTATCAGTACATAGAGGTCACCTCGCTGCGCCTGTCTGGACGCGATAAACTCAGAAACTATGGTTTTCATTAATAGATGGAGTGAATCAAAACAAAAAATTGAAATTTGTTAAGGTTTCGCGAAGATTGGCTGAAAAATTAATGTTTAAAATAGTTTTAAAACCTACAAAACACGCTACGTCCAATTAAATGTATGCATTTTTATACAAACACATAGATGGCGTTAAACCATTAACTTACAAAATCGCAAACCCTTACGATCCTGTTGTTTTTTAATGCAATAAGGTGGCAAACGAGCAAGCGGATCACCTGATGTTAAGTGAACTACCCACACTAGACATTCGCAACAAGCACATTTGTTGCAGATGCGTTGCCTACCTTTAATGGACAGAGGAGGGCATAGACAGGAATAAGGATATATCCTTTTCCCCGTCAATCCCTCCTCGTCCAATCCTCTTCCCCATCCTATCCTTATGAGGAAAGGGTGGGAAGGGAAAGAGGACTGAAATGAGATCCTATTAATATGTCCCTTTATCCTGTTTCGGATAATGGGACATATTAATGATCTCTGATATGAATGATCCTAAACATCTCATCCATGCGTCATTGGTTCCATATTTGAATGAGTGACCGTTATTAATATTCAAAATAAAATAATGTTTATCGACATCATTAGTTTTCTCTGACAAGAGCGTGACAAAAGCTGTTTATTTCTCAGCGCTGGCGATACTTCAAATAATTATTCTTTAATTACATCTAAACTGGAAGAGATTAGGATAAAATTAGGCAGGATAATCCCTGTTACATCCTGGATTAAAACTTAACGACATTTTAAGCATTCCCCGGGACCGCTCCCCTGGATAAACATTACACGGGCCCGCGCTCACCACAGACCGTTCGTTAGGAAACTATAATCCGAATATAAAATAATTTTCAATCTGACGAACTACCTCATAGCCTAGCTGGTAGAGTACCTTTTATACAAAGTCTCATGTTCGAGTCAATTAGGAGTTCCTTTAAAGAACAAACATTTCAATTGCTTGCGTTCACACTCTGTATGAGAATTGGTTCACCTCTTATTACATTACGGTCGCTGTATTTACTACTCCTCCACAATAACATGACACCTGACTCCGAAGACGGCAAACGTAACTTTGTGCTTGAGATGTTTACGTACTGAAATCATCTCGAGTGACAACAAACTTACTCGTGGGATAGCTTCGTCCAAAATATAAGACCTGAGTGAACTATAGTGACGCATTACGCGAGTTTTATGTTATACTAGCGACCAGCCCAGGCTTCGCGCGGATAGTTTGTTGATACAAACTCTCACCTTTCTTTCTTCTTTTTCCTTCTACTTTAGAGCTTAAGGAGATGAATATAGCAAAACGTTTAGTATTCACCTATACGTATAACAGCAATCTCTGTGCAAAATGTCTCTAGGCCTAGTAGTTTGGACTGTGCAGTCATATCAGTCAGTTCAATTGTATAGATTTCTCCCGTGTTTAATTTTTTTGGAACGTTGTTCATTAAACTTTGTCCGATCACATGTTCCTTTGCTATTCGCACAAAAATAAATGTACAATTTAAGTTAAAATCATGCTTTAATCTAGTAAAAGCACACACCGCAATGATTAAAATTTATTCATTGAAATATTAGTTTGTCAAACATGTTCAATTCCCGATTATATTCCCCGCAAGTCCTCCGACATCTGTCACTCAGACGAAAGTTTAGCTATAAAAGCACTCGATTACGACCGCTCCTGTGAGAAGGCGGAAAAATTAGTTGAATTTTTAAAACGAAAAAGTTTGAATGCCCTCAGAGTTATTTGCCAACCGCTTCGGAAATTAAATCTCTTGTGGCACATCTAACGACACCGCGAATTATATACAAAAATATATATACCTATGTATGTATATAGCAAATATAAAAGTAGTAGTACAAGCGTATCTTTTTCCTGGGACCTCTTTTGTTTAGTGTAATGACTGGCCATCACCAATAGTTTTAAATATGGCCATGCCATAATTAAATTGAATTAAAAAAAAAACTTAATTACATTAGTACTAACATACTTTTATACAAATATTTAAAAAAAAACTGTCTTTGTCGCCAACAACTAGCAGGCTTCTAAAGGAAGTGTGTGTGAATTATCAAATCACTTACATTTACTGACAGACTGGACGCTTCTAACGAGAAAATATTATGTTAAATGTCTACCTCTGTCTACACGTCCTGAATTCAATTGTTTCGAAATCAACAAGAGTAAGCACGATGTATTACGAGACAGAAGAGATACTGCCGGAAGTCCATGAAGACGGAAGAGGGCGCTGGTGCTACAGGAATGAAAATTAGCGCGGAATTATTATAACAGAAGAGAGCAATGCCGATCAGCTAATGACGACCTGACGGGAAGGGAAGCAATTTAAATCGATATAAAAATAAGTGGTCATACATATTTTTATGATAAAAAAAAACATTATCAATAAACCTAAGCGTTGGCAAGCTGCCTAATATACAAGCGGCAGAATAAATTTAAATTGACCTATAAAACATACTGAATTCGACTTTACATATAGTCAATGCCAAAAAAAACAATCTGACAGATTTGAATTTAAAAAATAATTAATTTTTCTTCATTAGTGTTAGAGAAACTTATGTGGAATTAAGATGTTAGTCATCGCCATTAGTGATCATTAGGCATCCAAAAGAATTAAGACCACAAAACAATACATAAGTTTGTCTAATGAGATCGTAAAGACAATTTCAAGCTACACTATTTGCGTATGAAAAACCTTTATGATAGATATATGAGATTTCTCCTTTACATATATGGATCTGGAAGTTCTCCAAGGACGACCCCTTACAACACTATCGCAAATCTCTTCACCACAATCGACATACCAAAACAACCGAAGCATACCTTTCTCAATTAATCTTTCTCTTTGTATTCTCAGCACTATAAACTCACCTAGTTATATTTTCGATATAATAATTAGAAAATATTCAGAATCGTTGCTAGTATCTTTGGTAAAACGTAGAGTTTAAATAAATAAAGAACTTATATATTCTTTGGAGGGGGATTTAAAGGGAAGTCATTGTTTTCCTTAAATACAAGTCAACCTAGATAAGGAGGCAAGGCAATATTGAAGTTTATTTCTAAGGTGCAATAAAGATTCTTTAATTTAAGCATACGAAATGATTAATATGGATTGGATTGCAAAGGGAAAGGAAAAGGTTTTGTGTCATCTCATCCATCAAATGTACGGAATACGGAAGTAGTGCAAATACCTCTATTTACTGCGAATACAATGTTAAGTCGTGATTCTTCTCAGTTAGAACCCACTCGTGCAACAAGTGCTGCTTTTGCTGACTGTACAATTGTTTTTACAATTGGGATCTGGTCGAAATTTTAGTACATACCCTGCTCTAACAATGCTTTTCTCACTAAATATGCCAATCCGTTTCAAAGTCGTCGTCGTTTCAACCTACAGTCGTACCCTGCCGCCATTCAGTGGACTCCCGCAACCCTGACCAGATCATCGGTACATTGTTGTGAGCCTACGCTACTTATAGAATAAAACTTATCGAAATAAATATATTAAATAATCTCTGATATCTCCTCTATAAAGAAACGGAACAATTTGGGCACAGCGGCAAAGCAAATAAGTACGCATTGAGTTAAATCCAAATTGGCGAAAAAGATCGCGGCGCCCCCGGCCGCGCCGCGCGCCGCGCCGCCTACCGGGAGACTTATAAACTTTTATTTTACGACTTGGCCACTTTCACCGCGATGACGGCTTTTTTGGGTACAATTTTAATAACTTCAACTGAATTCTTCAGCGCGGTAATTTTACACAAATTGGAAAGAACAAGACTTTAACACGTTTAATATATGTATATTATTATCTAAAATTTTAATCTAATGTCTTATATTGTTAAAAATAATATTAAAAGCTAAACAATACTTGGGTTTACTAATTTCGTTTTCCTTTAAACGCAGCATTTTATGCACACATTGACTGACATTTTAATTGTTTACATTCACTATTTGGTTTTTTTTTTCTGACGTCCCCAAGCCATGATACTCCGGGAAGTATACGTATGTAAGGAAACCTCACTCTTCAAACCTGGTGAAGCCGTTTAGGTCACAGGAGGTATGGAATGAACTTTACCTTCCTTCTGAGTCAGTCGGGATTGCTTAACTTATCTCACTTAACGTTAAAGTATCTGGATGACATCTGGACCGCAACAGGGATTTTCATTGCCTGAAAACACGGTAAAACGACATTTTCTAAATGAATCCTAGCTAGCTCGATTTATCGCCCAAAACCCTTTACATATATATACAAGAATTGCTCGTTTAAAGGTAGATATACAGAATGAATTCTAATTTTATAAAAGAAATATATCTTTAATTAATATACTTTAGCATAAAATCAAATCATTTTTATTTAGAAAACTATAGGATTATTAATAAAAATGCTATGCCACGCTTTCGCTTTTTAATTCTAAAATAAGCACAAACATTTCTTCCCGACGTCAAACCACCCTACAGCTAATTAAGTGATTGCACGCCGCCACGGTACACGCTTCAAGTGTACGTACCAACACACAGACATACATGCGACATGCACGTCTATAGGATACGAGTTCTATACAACTGTTTGTATTTCTTATTTTACAAACTAAATTCTCTTTAATAAAAAGCTCACGCGGTTTGTTTTCTTTAGTCAGTTTGTTCTCTATCACCATCGCGAAGATTGGCTCTGTTGTCAACGCTCGCCGCTAATTGGCTAAGCAGTGCATAGTAACAGCGCCACCATTCTAGAATATTTTGGTTTGGTTTTTCCGATAGTAATATTTAAAAAGTTGTCCACATATATATTATATACCTCCAGATACCGCGTCTCATACAAATTTAACATTCAAATGTGAAGCTTGATATTCGACGCGAACACATACATAAATACAAATATTAATAAAAATTAAATTAAATTACATAATACATTTTACAAACACTTTTTTATCTATCGTATATTTCTTGGTATTTTTGGGTTAATATAATTGTATATTCGTGTGGCGGGAAACGAATGACTGAGCTTCATTTTTATGTCGCCAATTGGCGACTTAAGGTGGCTTGTTTTTTGGGACCCGGATGCTCCATCCAGACGTATGTTACATCTTTGGTTGTCCAATATTTAATTTCTAAAGTCTTAGAGAAGAATGAATAAGTAATTGGAATTTTAACGCTATAATAATAAAGGTTACCTCAATTAATTTTGTAAATGGTTATAGGTATGTCTGGAACTCAAAACTCGTAGCGTAAGCTCATACCCAAGTCAATTATTACAATTGGACGCACATTTGATTTATTCGATTACAAACTGTTGCCAACTAACAACACTAATGGTATAATAATTATTATCTTATTAATGCCAGATGGTCCAACTGATCCGTCAATCTTTATATTCGTTTACATATTTTATGACCAATTTTGTTTTTTTTTATGTTAATCAATTTATAAAAATATAGATTTTTTATTATTTGACTACACAGAAATACTTTCTGTGTTTGTTTTTTCTTGGCTCATTTCTTCTATGAGGTCGTGGTATTTCACCAGTCGACCGGCACACGTGCAACAGATGTTGACGTCCTCTACAGTTCATTGTCCACTCCATGGGATGAGAATCAAACGAACCTCATGTGTACAAATATCTACTTAACGCTGATATTCTATGAGGTCGTGTTGCTTTCCGGGTTGAGCGGCCATCCATACATCCAGATTCACAACACATCCAGGTCCAAATCCGTCAAATTCTAACCAAAATTTTAAAAGCGCTTAATCGTTTTCATCGGTTATATTTCTTATGTCTTTAGTTTTGCTTCCTTGACCTTAACAATTTTTTAACCTAACGAGTAAAGATCACTTCGGGAATTGAGTCTGAAAACATTAGCAAAATGTAATAAACGCAGAATGAGTACAAGAGAAATTTGCGAAAGTGGGAATGGCCGCCGCTCGCGGTGCGGTCGCGGCGCGTGTGCCGCCCGACTTTTGTTTTACGACTTAGCCACTTTCGTTGTGATAATTGTTTTTTTCGGCTTTGTTTTTTTTTTAATATTTCACTCTTACGACCTCAGTGGCCAGTTAGCAATGGGATGTAGTAAAAGTGTTTTTTTTTTTCGAATTGAATTTCAAAAGTTTGAGTAATAAAAAGTCACCCAATTTAATTTAAAATTACTATAATTTTATCACCGCATACCAGTCTTTTCTTTTACGGTAATTTGAACGCAGCTTTTCTTCTTTACGCTTTTTTTTGTTGCTTTATGGAGGAGAGGTGGGGTTTGTTATGCTTCGTCATTCATCAGACGAACTCCTAAGAGGTAAGTATCCCATGTCATTTGCTGTACCCATGACAATGTGTGCTAAATTTCACGATAATCGAGTCGTTAAAGATTTAAAGATAACAAACAAACAAACTCACATCCTTATTTATAATATTTAGGATTATTTAAGCGCAAACTAGGTTTAAAAATAAAAATATACAAATAAAGTTAGTTGCTCGTAGTATAAACATCGACGAACTTGAAGATTTCAAAACAATTTATATTGACTGCGTTTAACGCTATCTGGAGCTGAGCTTGTTAGATCTAAGTTTTCTTAACTGGGTCTTTGTGGTTCAACACGCAATACCAAACATAAGACGAAGTGCACACGTATTGCAATTTTTATTATCTATTTTTTTTTAACAATTCGTTATTTAATAAAATTATTAAAACTTTCGTGAGACGTTATTTACAAGCTTTACTCACGTTCGCGTACCGGAGGTACTTCAGTGACCTTAGTGCGAGGCGAGTTTCGGACCTCCGACAGGTCCGAAACTTGTCGATACCAATACCGGTGTACGCGAACGTAAGTAAAGCAGTTTTATAAACTTTTTGCAAGTTACTCACATTATCTTTGGCTTATTTAAGAATGGTGTTATTACACCTTATGTTTGCTATACTCCATAATTGTATTAAGTGCGAGCTAACAATTACAATTTGAGAAAGGTATGCTTCGGTATTTCAGGAATGTTGAAAGGTTGAATGAAGAGAGAGTAACAACACAAATTTATGGTTTAAAAGCGAATGGAGTGTTAGCAGGGGACGTCCCAAGAGAACTGATAACGATCAGATTAGTGACATACTAAAAAAGGGCGATATAACGAGTACCCGTAACCGACGAGCATGTATGCGTAAGAGAGAGAGGTGTGCCAAGATCGCGCCAAATGGAGATCTCTGCGTACTCCTCTGAGTTATGGGCGTGAGTAAATATCTGCTGCTATACCGTATATGCGCTTATCCCTTTGTCAAGTATATCAATTAAATTCTAAACATGTGTTTACATTTCGTTTTTTTTTTCCATTGGGGGTCTCTCTGACACAATACATATTATGTTTTCTATACGCGTAGCACAAACGCGTCTTCAACACACGTGCGCCCCACATCTCATATTAACGGGCGGCGATAACAACCTCAGCTTAACTGCCACTTAATATACATAATGAACCTCTTTCTCGAGATATGTATCTCCTTAATTTTATTGGCTTTTATTGTACGATAACAACTATTATTATTGCTTCCTACACGTTGTTTTCCATCTACCCTCGTGATAGAGCGCCGTCTCCTTCATTTGTTTTTGTAAGTAACAATAGATGGCGTTATATTGATAACGAGAAAATTCTAGTTCAATCGATATGTCGTTTAACAGTGCTAGAGCCCGCTACAACATCTGTTGCAAAAATGGGCTAGAACTGCGAAATTTACTGAAGATAGGCGTCGAATAGAAGTATTTTGGGTGTCGTCCGATGTGAGCTGCCGCTGGCTGGCTGCAGCTCACATCGGACTGGACTGGAGCTGGCTCAATTGCAGTCCTCTTCGCCTCGCCATCCTAATAAGGAAAGGATGGAAAGAGGAAGATGATTTGACGAGGGATAGGATAGATAGGAAAAGGAAATTTCCTTCTTCAGTTAATGTTCATCCAATCCAATCCTCTGTCCATTCAGGTGAACCGCTAGCTCGTTTGCCACATACTTCCATTGAAAAAAATACTCTACTTAAAATAAGAATACTCTATTTAAATAAAAACTGGTATGAAAGAGTCAGAAAATGAACTTCCAATCCAAACCACATTAATAGAAACTACGTGAACCGAATGTTACATAGCATAATTATTTCGCAAGCCGCATTTGAAGTGGGGAGCTAGTTATCCAGATAGGTAATTGAAACCGGATACATTTCTCTAGATTAAAAAGATAAACAGGGCGCTGCGCCCGCCGCCTCTCTGTTCCAATATAGGATGCGATGAATCAAAATCTTAGTGTAGACTTTGGATCTTGGCCGGCGTGGCGGTGTGGCTTCTTGTAGAAATAACAGCACAGTATATAACCTGTGTTTCTGTTGAAGTCCAAGTAAAAAATAATATAACCTTTCTCACTAATAGATTAACTTATAGAAATATTGATGTAATGAAAACTTTTTTAACCCTTTTACCTCTTTATCATTTGACCACAAGTTAATCGGAGGCTCGATGAAAATATGTACTTATATCGTCTCTTATCGGCTATCCTCGGTGAACGACAAACGCAGGAATGCTACTGTAATACAAAATGTCATATAACCTTGTTTCATAGCAAGATATGATTGTTGTAAACAAACAAACGTCATTTACCATACATGGCGGCCATTATACTTTCATTGGACATGTTGTAATTTTCTGGAAATTGTGATATAAAGTGAAATGACAAGAGAGAGAAAAGAAAGAAAAAGTTGTTTTTCGGAAATATTTTGGAATATGCGTATTTTAGCGCAAAAACCTTTGTTTACAAAAATCACATCTTGTTTTAAATCAAGGTATAGTTGTATGTAGTTGTAGCCTACGTTGTCATAATCAGTCGCGCGTTATCTACTAGCACCTAGGACGGATACTACCAAATTTAAAGCTTTTAGCTTTTAAAGAATTGGAGGTTGCACTGGGCATTTACCAGAACCAACTTTTGACATCTAACTGATGTCAAAGAACGTCGGCAATTAATCTCCCAGATGTAATCAACACTAAAAAAAGTCCTATCGAGCGGTCGCGTCCGGTTCGTTTTACGGACAAAATACACAAGGGCCACGTTTCCGGACGGAAATAGCAAACGGTCCGGGTCACGGGCGTCGGGCTAATACCGAGTGAAAGTGAAGTTCTATTTTTGCGCCACTCTGTTATGTCGCTGTCCGGCTTCTGACGTTTAATTAGAAACTAATAACTGTCGGATACTCGTGAAAAGTTAAACGGAACCCTAATTGAACTTTTAAACAAATCTTAAATTAAATTTAACTCAAAAGTCAGCAACATATACCATGTTGCACAGCAAGATAAAATTGTAAACAAACGTCATACATGGCGGCCATTACAGATTTTATACTTTCATCGGAAATGTTGTATTATTGTGGATTTTTTGAGATAAAGTTAAATGAAATTGGATAGCTTATATTATAAAGTTATGTGAGAAAAAGCTTTTCGTAAAAGTTTTGGATTTTACGAATTTCAACGTAAAAATCTTTGTTTACAAAAATCACATCTTTCAGTGAAAAAAGGTATAAATATTTTATTACATTTTACTGCCATTCTGTTTTAGTAATGATGATGGTCTCATTAGCAATAATCATTTACGTTTTTTCAATTATATCTCATGTTTGTTTATGTCTTTATCAATGCTTGACATCTGGTGAGATTGTGTTTATTTTTTAGTTTAATAAATGGCAATCTACCTTACTATTCGATCGTAAAAAGTATTTTAAGCTATAAAGCCTTCTTCGATAACCTGCGACTAATCTGTGATTCAAATTAGTGTATTTAATGGATTTTTCTAGTTACAAAAGTTGAAGTTGAAGTTGATTTTTCTAGTTGTTTGTTGTATTACTTCCTTATATTATTTCTGTGACTGTTATATGCAGTACAAGGCTGATATCTTGCACTTTGTCTATGGTTTTAAAGGATGAACTTTTAGTTCATATCTAAATTCTTTGCATTCGATACTTTCACTTGTAACAAATCGTAACGAAGTGAGGAATCGATTCCGGCTTGCGTTCGTTCATAAAGGTCAAGTAGCAATTGCCAGTACGACACTCTTGTCGGAGTAAATCAATTGGGATGTCGACAAAGGAATCTGTAATGTATTTCGTATCAACTACGAGCTGTTTTCGTAAAACACATCATCAATCACGAGAAGTGTGACTATGTCTTATTGCATGTATTCAATGTACCGGAAGTTTTTTATACTTATATGAAAAAGAAAATACAGGTTCAAATGTTTGTAGGGATCCACAAGAAAATGCCTATAGTTAAGGAAAAACTTCGACACTGAAGACAAACAGACAAAAACAAAACGAGCTGTATAAAGTAACAGTTTCCAGCACATAATTCGACTGCAAAGATATATGAATTATTTGCATCGCCTCTATGTACGCTTATAAATTTGGATAAATGGGTTAATTAAGTGATTGTAGGCTGATAACAATTGTTTTTTTAACCATTCCCGGCCAAGCTTGTGTTGAACTTGTTTGGAAATGGTTCACGACAATAGTCGAATGGCGGATTCGAACCCACGACCATGTTCTGCACGTTTCGCAGTCCCTTAACAAGGCTGTTGGCGCTTTATAGTTACAATTAAAAGTTCGTGAAGTTAATATACATTGTGTAATGGTAAATCAAGGTGGCGCTGCCATCGGATTCCGATAGGAACTTTATATATTTGTACGAATAACGATAAAGCCAACGTTCATCCAAAACAGCGTCGACGGCTTCGGTCCAGTCATTTCTGAGGCCATAGACAAAGTATATTCCCTCCAAAACGATTCCATAACTAACTTCGCTATCGATATAAAAAGTACCACCTGGCAACACATTTGTTTTTGTACGGATTGACGTTCGCTAAAATTGTCGATGGAATGTAGTAATATGTACATTGTCTAGCTTTTTTCGTTTATCTAACTATATAACACGTGATATTTCGAAAGGTTATTTCAGTTCCTTACATTCTATTAGCGATATCGGTACACTCATGTTACTTTGTCTAGGAGGGCTGTACCTGCTGGCTGAGGAAGAGCCCCCGACGGGTTCTAAACTAGTCGGTTCATACACAGGACCACACGTGAGTGCAGCCGTTTTTTAATCAGTTATATTAAAATTGTCTCACGAAAGCTTAATTTTATAAATATATCGTCAAAGTGTATAAAAATAGCAAAGTCAAGCTGTCAACCTCCTGTCACATTTATGACCTAACTAGTGATCCGCCCCGGCTTCTCCCAGGTAGACGTTTCGGAATCTATAGGGAGTACATATACACGTCGCCTTTTA
>JWHW01038087.1:149664-170834 GCA_000931545.1 Papilio glaucus | reverse complement strand
TTTATTATTGGTCGCATTGTTTTTATTTTTCATTAGTAAATATAATAGACATTTGTATACAAATGCTATATATATAAAACAAATTACTAAATACATTCTATTTAATAATAACTTAATAGCACTATTAAAAATATCATCTTAGTCAAAATCATGTGGATACCGTGTAGTCATTTCAAACGTAGCACTTTGCTACGTCGTGCTACGATCGCTACGGGTTACTTATGGGCGATATACTTTTCTAATATTGCTCTTTTTTAAGCATTTAACTTTTAACTTTTTCGTCATCAACTTAATAGGTAATTAAACACAAAGTTAATATTAAATATTAAGTTTTGGGATAACCTTCTATTGAGGAAATTCAGTAATAAATATTCATTTTCATACAATCAATTGTCGTCAACAGTATTTAAATCTTACGTCTTAAATTATAGTTCTTTTGGTTCAAAAGCAATGGTCTATTTATATCAGAGTGTATCTTTCCTCCGTCCTCCGTCATCATACAACATAAAAAACTTCAACTTTTTCTAACTAACGAACTTCTAAAGCAGTAATAAAATTATTTGTATTATCAAATGCTTTTGAAAATATCGTAAAACTGTTTAAGAACTAGAAACCAGCTGTGGCTACGTGGTGCTACGAAGTGCTACAGATTCTCGTAGCGCACTCACACAATACGAATAGTCAATTGTTTATTGCATTCCATAGTATAATACATTGGTAGTATATAATTAAGTTCAATATGTACCCTGTCGGGCACAGCAATATTAGGAGAGGAGAAGGCGGCTAATTAGAAATTAGAAATAAAATGCAACTTAACATAAGCTCATAAAGCTACTTAAGATTAAAATTGACAATATTAAAACTAATTATATACATGTATACACATATATATATATATATATACACACACATACATATAGCTATAAAACACTTAAAATTATTCTTAGTGTATAGGTAAGTGTTTAAGAAGTTAACTATTTTATTTTGTCGTCAAGGGATTCTTTAATTGTATAGTAACATTTATTGATGAGGTACTGTTTTAATAAGCTAATAAATTTATTTGTTTTTTTCCTCTTTTATTTCTTTTGTTAGGTTGTTGTAGATTTTTATGGACATAACTAATGGGCTATTTAAATGGATTTTTAACTTTGATGGCAGTGGATTTAATCTGTCTTTATGTCTTAGGGTATATTTGGTTTGCTTTTCCTCACGGGTGCTATAGAATTGTGGATGTTTGTTGGATGTTACTTATTTCTAGAATGTACATGCTGGTGACAATGAATATTTTAAGCTTTTTGAAATGTGGTCTACAACTATCCATCTGATTAATATTTGTTATTATTTGTATTAGTTTTCTTTATAAGGTGAAAACGTGTATGTGCATCTGTGCTATTTCCCCAAAGTATAATACCGTAGCTGAGCTATGAATGGACATAAGCGTAGTATGTGGTGATTGCTGTTTGGATGTCAGTGGTTTTTTAATTCCAGTTAAGGCGTAAACGAATTTGCTAAGTTTTGCCCTTAATTTTTGTACGTGAGATTTCCAATTTAGGTGAGTATCTATAGATAATCCGAGGAGAGTGAGCTATCCATCCAATGTACTGCTGAAGAGAGAAGGGAATTTATCTTGTCGTGTATATTATTATTGTTTTGGCAAATACAGTATAGCACAACACAGCGCGCTCTACAACGAATTGTCATAAAACTAAATGAAAAATTCTTTATTCCGCGAAACACGTTCATTATTACGTTGAATAGAGAAATATTCTTGCTTCAAAATGAAAGTTCGTTATGGATTTTTTACTTCATATTTGTGAAATGAATTTACCTGTTGATGCTTAAATTAGTATTTAATTGACGTTTCAATCGATAGTCGGTGATCATTTCAACCAATTGATATTTTTAGCCGTAGTGGTTTTCCTGTGAATTATTAGTGGAAGGTAATTTAATACCAATTGCCTTACCTTAAATTACTTAATACAATAGCTGAGTTGAGCTGTACGTCTGTCAATAACTGATTGACTGCCAGCCTGCACGACCCCCAATCTACCGATAGCGCAGCTCGTCAGTACTGGGGGTGAATGCTGACGGCATTGACTTATCAGGTCAAAGAACTTTGAGCCTTTTGTAGCGTTTAATAGAGAAACATTTCCGAAGGGTTTCCCACCGCAGTCATCCACACCCTAGCCAAGATATCTCTACGTTCCACTATGTGCCGGCTGTGGACCCAGGTAGTAGCCCACATCTAAGCTCTAACTATATTATCCAGGTACTGAATCTTAATTCTACTATAAGTGACCCGCTTCTTCTAATGTTCTTCCTTCTGAACATATGCTTCATTCATATCAATGATAACATGAACTTAACATCCGTTGCTGTGATTGTCAAAAGTCATTCAATCAGTATGTATATGCGCACATACATATAGTAAATGTATGTTGTATATAGTATGAAGATTTTGATGATTTATTTAATGATGCTGTATATAGTATGAAGATTTTGATGATTTAATGATTTTGATACTTCTTTTGGCGCGTTAGGGAAAAATGGTGAGATTGAATTATTAGGACGAGCGCGACACCGCCAGCTGAAATCGACATTACGAAATTGATTGGTAAATGTCTCCCAAATTGACTAAATTCGTGATGGTTACTCAAATATTTCTAAATCTACAACAGTACTTTGTATATTTAAAACTTTATATTTTATTATTTTGTTTCGTTACACTAACTTCTTACATGCATATATAATTACACAAATACACACACGCACACATATTTATTACTTATCTACCGATAATTTACAATCGAGTGTTGTCTTTGGTCATCAAACTAAGCAAGCGGGTATCAAGTAAAGCTTGTATACTTGCTAAGAGCCTGATCGATGGCTCGTCGGCTCTACATAACGGCGAGCCTGGCTCCTCATGCAAAACCGCGGGTCGATCACGGGCGGCCGGTCGAGTCGGCAGTCGGCAACAGTAAGGACGGGCATCAAACGGGCGTCACCGCGGCATTGCAATATGATACACTACCGAGCTTTAACGACAAGGCAGTAAACCACCAACCACCACCACCGCCACATAAAAGAACCAGCGAGCCGCACGAAAAACCGTCGCTTTTCAAAACCGTAGTATAGGCTTTAGTTAAGCAGTGATGACTACTCGTCGACTAAGCTCTTCGCGGGGAAAAAATAATCATAGTTTTTATTTTTATAGTGGTTGGTGGTGTAAACTAGACTAGTAAGCGGTTAAAGTGACCCAATATCAAGTGATCACTATTCATAGGCATTTGCAACAAGCTAATGAGATGTTACGATTTGATTAGATACGTTGCCTATCTATATGGACAGAGAAGGGGATAAACAGAAAACGGTATTTCCCTTTCCTATTCATACCTTCCACCGTCAAGTCCTCTTCCCCTTCCCATCCTGTCCTTATTAGAAAAGGACGGGAAGGGGAAGAGAACTAGAATTAGGCCTCGCACCTCACTCATCAAAAGAGACGCAGAGTACTCTAATTATAAATATTTATACCTACTTATTTATTACAATTCAATATCTAATACACATTTCATTGAATTTTATCTACGTACACACTTTGTGTACATAAAATATATGTTCTAATAACACCACGAGGTAAATAATATAATTGTTTAAGATTGATTAATATTTTTATATACAATACGGTTAAAGTTAAAATTTATATTTCATTCATCATAATTTAAGGTCGAGAATCAATTGCAGATGTTTTTTGCTCCCATTTTATCTTGATTCATAATAAATAAAAATCATTGTCCAATCATAGATGACCTCTTGACTGTATGATCCTCTTTATATTGTATATTATATAACATGCATCTCGCAACACGTGGTAGTATGTAAGGGGCGTAGAGCCAAGTAAACGCCTTTGCTGTTAATACGTAGCACATAAAGGCAATTGATCACAAGTCACCGCAAAGCATCAAAGCTGAAACTAAATACATGCAAGTGGACTCCACAGTCCGCCCCCAATCAATTAGCAGACAAATGTATTCAGATTGGCCACACAATTAACGAGGTGCAATACAGGTAGCGCATCGCGTCGCACGATCCCTTTGATAATATTTAATAGGCTGAAATCCCAGCCGTTGTTAACTGTCTTAGTAATGCACTACACTTTGACACAAACAAAGCTCCTGTACATACGTAAGTAGAATCTGAATTTAGTATATATCTATACAGGTGTCCGAAAATAATACAACGGAAGAGCAAAGATTTCTTGGACGAAAATATTACGATTTGAGCCAACATACCCATATCAAAAGTTGCTTAGTTTGGGCGCTAGGGGGTTTCAAGGATTATGATTTCTTTTAAATACCTCGAGAAATCTTCAATTTAATATTTTATTAATTTTTACCACGTCTTGTACTAATAAAAAAAGACACCAAAAAATTAACAGGTGCTCCAAAACACATATATTTTTGTAACAGCTTGTATAATCACTCCCATTTTTTTTTTGAAAAGCTTCTTTTATTTATAAGATTTTACAATATAGTTTCTGTCACCATATCGCTAGGCCGCATTACTTTCTATTATTTATTTATTTATAAATATATTTTTTACAATCACGGTAAATCGTTGTAGTCTATATTCACCTCAACGAAGTTGGATTTGTTTGTAGACGGATTGTTAGTTTTTTTTTTAATTTGCTTTCTTTTATAAGCTTTGTAAATATTCAGTTAATATTACTGGCTGACAGTTTTTCCTGGCCTTAGTACAAAAACAAAATCTAGTTGTTAGGTATTGTAAAATTTTAAGGGAGTGAAACGAACACTAAGTTAATACGGCTACTTAATGTTTCAATGATCAAACATAACCACTCATAATATATTAAAAGTTTAGTCCGCTAAAACTTGCACAAAGAATCTCGGCTACGAGCGTAGATAGATAAAAGTACAGCTGGCGGCAGACAAATAATAATTTCATATCACGTCGCTGAATGTACCGCGCTAACTAATGCACACACTCGCATTGAGCCGCCTCTGCACTTTTACGCAGTGTTGGCTCTTTGTTAATTAATGTTAGCTTCAATGCGAACACTGCTTTTACCGCAGTGCGCTGCACCAAGTACTTGTCTGTAGCGAACTGCGGTCACTGCAATATATTCAAAACGTTATTTCTTTTATGAAAAAATAGTCAGCACATAGTTTTCCGGTTCCTCCACCACGTATACAAATAATATGGCCATGGTCAGGAGAGACAAAACGCAGATTATAAGTTACCCCTAGGTACCGATATGGATGAAGGCAAGCGTGCAAGCGGTTAAAATTATGTTAAGCCCCAACCCATAAAATCCGCAAGAATTCGATGAGAGACGGGTGCGTTACTGGACTTGAAGTAGAACTGAGAATGGATGTAGATAAGCAAAAGGACAGGAGGAAAGTTAAGGAAGGAAAAGGGGTTTAAGCCTCCAGCGCCTTAGTGATCGAAATTCAAAAGTATGAAATATCTCTTGCCAGTCTTGTCTTGATATATCTAGGGTCGATTCAGCCCGCTAATACAAATTTAATCTACTTCATCCGCCATTCGACTATTGTCGTGAACCATTTCATGGTTACAAACAAATATTAATAAATTACTTCGATAATCTACTAATATTTCATATACATGCCCGATGAGGGTTGGCGTCAGGCAGGTGTCTTCGGTCGTACTTGGCCCACCCCACATAGAAAAGAGCAGGGAGAAAAAAAAGTGTCGAATTTTTGTTTTGCTTTTTTAGGAATATCTAAAATGACATTAACATAAATATTACGTAAGCATATAGAAATAACGACTAAACTCATAAAGAAACTTTATTTTTATATTTTAACGCTATTCTTAAGTTCTAAGATTAAAACGGAAACGCAACTCCCAAACTGTCATTTTCGAGTGACATCTGCCAGTTGTGTTTTTAAGGTTATATTTTAATTAAAAATAAATAGACCTAATATGTTACATGAACTATTTACTAATTAAGTAGAATATTGAAAAATATAGAACACTTTTTTCATAAAAATGTCTTTAATTAGAACAGGCCTACAGAGACTAGCAAATGTTTTCAATGGTAGTAATGGTAAGCATATTTTCTTAACTTGTTCGTATCATTATTCACATTTAAATAATACTTCGCAATTATTTTTCAGGGGGCATTTTATCAAGATTTCTCACCAATGTTATCCCATCTCAGCAACAATCTATTGACACACAGAAAGAGGTCATATCAACATGTAATAGAATGATCGCAGAGAAACCTTCACGTAACTTCGCTATTATACATCTCTTGGGTAAACAGTGGCGAGTCAGCGACGGCGATTTGCTTGTGGTTGAAGGATATTGGCCACCGAATATTGGCGATCAGATAAAATTAGAGAAAGTTCTGCTAGCAGCAACTAAAGATTTTTCTCTGATCGGTCGGCCACTTGTTCAACCAGACCTAGTATCAGTCACAGCTACTATAATCTCTAAGGGACTGTCACATACTCGCACTCATTTCAAGAAGAAGAGGAGGAAGCAGTTCATGAGAATCAACTTCCAGAGAGCTCAGCAAACTATGTTAAGAATTAATTCAGTTGAAATTGCCAATAACATTAATGCAAGTCCTAAAAATAACCAGTAGGTGTTGTCATAATATAGTTTAAATGTACTGTAGATAATAAATAAAGTCATGATGAGATGTAGCTTCATTCTGATATTTTATTTGGTTCCAACTTAAAATAAGTATTATTGTCAATTTCTTATATATATATAATTTTTTATTTAAATTATACAAAGCTGGAAATATATTGAAATAGTAATTGGTTGATCTGATGTTAAATAACCACTGCTGCCCATGAACACTCATAGCAGGCTTTATGACAGAAAGCCCCTATATATATAAATACCTCTCAGAAATACTTAAAGCCTTCTATAAAGTTCAATGTTCAGAAAAAAGTGACAAAAATTCAAAATTTGACTTTATTTTTCTTTGAAAATTTATTAATTAATGAAATACTCATGTTCATGTAAAAATAATTTATCTTAATTCATTGATTTCATTACAAGTTGTTTTTTACTATAACAAATAATATTTAAACTACATTATATATCAACTAAATTTAACATCTTCACAATATTTCTGAAATTCCTGTTTATGTTCCTCTTTTAGAAATCTTTTCATGCCTTTGAATAGGTAAAATAGCTTTTTATTTTGAAGCAAACTGGACAATGTCTCTAATAATGTGGCATAATTGCCTTCCTTTTTATATGCCGATATTGACATTTGAAATTGTTTGTATCTCTCTCCATCTAAAAGTACTTTAATTTCTTTGACAAAATCAATTAGAGATTCCGGAGCAACTCTTTCATAACTAGTGTCACTGGTCTTTGTAAGGTTCTCTTCAAAACCAAATGCCTTGATTTTTAACTTTTTCTTTTTAACAACAGCATTAACATTCACTTCTTCGGCATTTCTTTTATGTATCGTCACCAGTGATTGAGGTTCTGTTTTGACGGATTCATTACTACTGTCTAATGCACTAAAAAGATCTCTAGTTTCTTTAGGTCGAAATTGATTTAGATAATTTGATGCTTGAGCATTCTTATAAAAGTCCATAGAAAAATCTGCATACACTTCATTAGAGTTTGGATATTTACTTACAGATTTACTTTGGGAATTTTTATTTATTACTCTTGTGTTTGCAGATGGGAATGATGCACCATTAGTTATCACTGTACTGGTTTCCTTGTTAATATTACTTTCATGAGGTAGTAATGGCTTTAATCTTGGAGCCGGCAAACATGTTTCAGCATTTTTAAAAAATCTGCAGATCTCACTTACGGTTTCGCCAAATTTGTTTGATAAGTTTATATAATCCCTGAGCCACGCAGACAGTTGGTTTTTTAATTTTGGACTGTTAAATCTACCATCACAAAGTAAAATAGCTCCGTAATCATTTTTGTGTCTTATAACCCGTCCTATAGCTTGGTTAACAGCTCTTGTTGCTTCTAAGCTATACCACTCATCACCTGATAAATACTCTTTATCTTTTACCCTGAGTTCTTCTAAGTACTTCTTTTTAAGGATAATTCTTGGGTCTTTTAATGGTGGGAAAGGAAGTCCGGTTATTATAACGGCCCTTCCATTCATATCTGCAAAGTCTAAACCTTCTGATACTTTACCTCTGCACACTGCCATGAAACAAGCTCCTTTGGTATTGGGATCACTTATTTTGCTGTAAAAATCATGAATAATAGCATTGAAGGTGTCTTTACGCTGCGGTTCAACAAATATTGGTTTAATGTTGTTGATTCCAGACCAGATACCTTCATTTTGCCACATTTCTTGACATTTTGACATAATTGGATAGGATGGAAAGAAAACTAAAACTCCATCAGGTACAACTCGACAAAAACTTAAAATGGTCCTGCCTAAAGATGAAATATATTTTGGATTATCCCTATTTTGATAATTTGAGTTTAGCGGTGTACCATCTGGACCCTGACCAATGATTTTAACACATATCTGACTGGATTTAACAATATGAGGGTTCTCTAACAGGACTCCAATTGGTATTCCTAATTCTGAAATTAAGGGTTTTAATGGAGCAAGAGTTCCACTAGTTAAAATTATGCTTCTGACATTTTGTTCCAATAATTGTTTCATACCGAACCCGGGACTAAAACACCAGTAACTAAGAACCCTTTCATTGGTTTTAGAATTCGTTGTCTTCAAAGCACCCCAGCTATCTGACTTTTTATTCTTTTTATCCTCTATATTTATATGTACTTTATAACATAATTTCACACGCTCCTTGTACGAATGTGTTGTACCACTATACACAACATTTAGCAAATCAACAATCTTCTGTAAGCCTACACCTTTCCGTTGAAATGGTGATGCATTAGCTGTGGACAGATATTGAATAAGATTTTCTATCAAAGTGATGACTGTCATTTGGTTGTGATCTTTGATCTCGGCCTTTGATAGAAGCTCAAATATGAAACTACCAGGATAGGTGGTACCTTCACTGCCTACAGTGATTTCATCTATAGCTTTCTCTAATGCTAGCATCATCTCTTTCAATATACACAAGTCATCACAAGTAAAATCTTTAGGTTGTGTATTATCAAGAGTTGCATCCATTTCTTCATTGTTCTCACTGAAACTTCTCATAACATGTGTTATTTCATCTATGCACAAAGCTACATCAGTGGTGCGGATTTGCAACGATGCAGATTCCTCACACATTTTCTCAACATTGTGAGCTTCATCTAAAATCACAATATTGTTCATTAGTTCTACTCCATTTGCTTTTCTTGATTTTGGATCTAATATATAATTGTATGGCATGAATATTATATCAGCATCTTGTTTAAGTTCTTTGGATAAATAATAGGGGCAACATTTCAACTTTTTACCCACACCAACTAAATCTTCAATATCTAAGATCTCATCTCCCCTAATAGACCGGTCTTCTTTCTTTGACTCAACATTGTTATAAAAGAAACAGGACCTAGCTTTCACCCGGAGTTGACACATGTGCACTTTGTTCATATTGTTCGTCTCTTTAGACACTTCCGGGTGAATACACATCTGATCTCTCGATCCTAACACAGCAGCTTTGACGTGACGGTAGTTTGATCGTTTTAGTTCTTGCATCGCTTGTGTTAGTTGCGAATGTGTTCGCGACGAATAAATAATTTTTGGCATGCCCCATGATGTGTTATCTTTAGATTTGCCGCTACTAGCCTTTAAACTTTCTTTCAAATTACTACTAAAACCGCCACTGCCATGGTCCGCGAAATTACCAACTTGTGCATTCATTTGGAGCTGCGCCTTTTTTACTAATAACCAGGCCAGTGAAGAACAAAGCAAGCTCAGTGTCTTTCCGGTTCCAGTAGGTGACTCCAGTAAAGCATTGGTATTGTTTTGTAAACTTTCAATTACCTTTTCCATGTATACTCTTTGCACTTCATAGGGTTCGAAGGGAAAACTAACAGGTATCCCAGATATCATTACCTCAGGCATGTTATTGCCTTTTTAATTCTCTTTAAAAATAGTAACTTAACTTTAAGCCAACCACACCTCTTTCTTCATATTTTTATCCTTTAAATTCGAGCGAGGTGTTTACATTTACAATAAATGAATCAATGAACATAACATAACACAATTAAATAAAAACTTCAGCGAAATCTGTCCAAAATCTGTCAACGTGTGTCACTTGTCAAAAATTCCCGCACTTTTATTACATTACGACCACAGAGAATAATATGTGTTAAAGGGTTAATAGCTCAAAGCAGATGTCGCGCCTGTTGAGTATTCCTTCTATTTGCCATTGCTTTTTGTATTGGATAGATAGATATTTTTTCATATTGTCAACAGAAAATGTATTCAATGCGGAATATACCTGACTTAAAAGCCGAATTAAGAAAAAGAAATGCCTCATCCAGAGTTTCACTTACGAACAGCCTTCTCCCTCAGTTTTTTCGCAAAGGTTCTATAAGAAATATATGAATTTCTATATTATTATTCCTATATTTCTGCAATTAATAAATACACAACGTTACGTTTTCATAAGAAAATAAGGAATAAAGTATTTCGGTGTTTACAATTTGTATGAAGTTTGACAGATAGTTAGGTACATCCGATAGTACATCAGAAGTGAGCAAAATGCAGTTTTATGCCCATTGTTAGAAACTATACCTTGTTTCACAGCAAGATTTTTGTAAACAAACGTTTTTACGTTAAAAATCGCAGGTTCCAAAGTAATTTCGAAAAACAACTTTTTCCTTATAACACTGCCTATGTATATTAAACTATTTCACTTCACAACTTATCTCCCGATTTCCACAAAGTTACGACATACGAAAAAATATAGTTCGTGTAATGGACGCCATGTATGGTAAATGACGTTTGTTTGTTAAAAACATTCATATCTTGCAATGAAACAGGGTATAGTACGCTTCTTTTTTGGCTAAAATATTTGTACCACAAAATGACATAGACCTTTCATTTTATATGCACTTTATTTTTAACTTTTTTAAACGAAACATTCCCTGTTTTAATTTTTTCATTCCTTTAATAGATTCGAACCTAAAATCTTGTTAATATCAAATTGTATATTTTGGTCAAATTTAAGGGCGATAAATAAAAAAATGTGGTAACAATTTATACATTTATTATAATATAGACACCGTAACACCATGTATCCTTACTAAGTTATCACTTCCGCAGCTCGCCAGTAACGCCCTCTTGTCACTTTCAAACGTATTGGGTTTGAACATTAACCTTTTGACAGTTAAATGATGTGCGGCGCTGAAAAAAAAATTAATAATTAATTAAAATAAAAAAATAAGATTTAGATTAGCCCTTAAAAGCGCAATTGACAACAACAATGCTGTCAATTATGACATAAACTTTGTACAGATAAAAATATAATGTTTATACCTATTGTCCAATTCTTGTAACAAGCTCCATCCATCGACACAAAAACTGTATATCCCGATCACTCCAGATTCACAACCAGTAGCAAGTATCCGTTTAGTGCCGACACTGAAGGGTGCAAAAGCGAGTGCCGTCACAGAAGCATTGGCTTCTAATGGTTTTCCGTAAAGACCGTGGTACTTCAGTGATGTGGCGCTCAATTGATCCGTTTTATGCCAAACACAGACCTAAAAATAAAAATATGTTTGATGCTAGGACACACACTTTTATATTTTGAATTGTGTTTACCTGAACTGTATGTTAATTAACTGTATAGTGAATGAAAAATCAAAGTGATAATTTTTAAGTACAATAATATTTATGTTTTTGTTTTATCATATTTATAATCAATTAGACTACATATGTTTCTGTATACTGAACATCTCTTACCTTCCCATCTCTAGATCCTGTTGCGAACACCCCCCCGTCTTCAGCCCAGGCGCAGCACCAGATGATCCTCGTGTGTACGCCATTGCTCTTGTCGGTGCACGCGGCGATCTCGAACGTATCAGTACCTTCTTGCCTTTGGTATAAGGTCCACTTTCGGTCGCGAGATACTGACAGAAGCTGTTGACTGTCCGGTGAGAAAGCCAGCTGCGTCACGGTCAGCGTATGCGATACTAGCTTCTGGATTTGTTGCCAGTTTGTTGTTTCCCTAAAATTAGAAAAAAAAAGACGCCATTAAACAAGACTATAGAATCGAATTCCACACCACATTGGCGAGTGATCCGGGTGAAGATCGGAAAGAACTGATCACTGTAGTAACTCATTAGAGAGGCCTACACATCCAGCAGAGTCCCTCATTCTAGTGATAATAATGATGGTGTAGGTACTGACTCTCGGGTAAAACGGGTAAAACGCGAGAGAGTGCACAGTTAGGTTAATCTGGTATTTTGATGTTTCGTGAAGGGGCTATTTTTAAATAAGAAGGAGGTACGTGACATTACGTGATCATCGGTACGCAATGAAGCTAAAAGAAAGAAGATGGAAGACCATGATAAAGGGATGTGCCAACCATATGAGCACGGCGGCGTGGTCCTGCGCGTTGGCGCGGCAAGCGGAGGCCAGCAGGCGGGCGTCGCGCGCCGCGTCCAGCGCGAACACTTCGTGCCCGTGCCCGTACAGCTTGTGCGTCTCCGGCCACAGAGTGTTCTGCATCAATGTCTCCTCACTAGGTGGCTCTGTGTTATTTTACAATATTTAAATTCACAACCGAATTTTGAACAAAAATCAATGTTTGTGTATAGGTCTGCAAGAATGGGTCGTCTCTACAAGGAAACATAAAAAACATAAATAAAAATAAACTTTATTAT
The DNA here is from genome assembly GCA_000931545.1 of Papilio glaucus. Taxonomy (NCBI): domain Eukaryota; kingdom Metazoa; phylum Arthropoda; class Insecta; order Lepidoptera; family Papilionidae; genus Papilio; species Papilio glaucus. The sequence goes on along the minus strand of JWHW01038087.1, from coordinate 158,045 downwards.
CCAAAATAATTTATAATTTCATGGTGCTCGGTCGCCTGAACTAGGTTGGAGGACATGTATCTGAGGAGACAGTGCCTTTTCTGAAACTAGGTCCTTATGTTAGGTCCTCACTAAGTTATGTGTGTACGTGCGTGCGTGTGTGTGTACGTGCGTGCGTATGTGTGTATGTGCATTTTAAGTATATAAGTTTTGTTTTTTATATTCATATTTTTAAAGATTTTCTGTTTGTTCTTATTTTAGTTTTAGTAGCCGTTGAGTAACACATGTTTAAAGTACCATGACCTCACAGAAGACAGGCAGGAAAGGTGTTGCAGACTTCTGCGTCTCATCTTTTAAGTAAAGTATTTACTAAACAAAACAAACCAAGTTTAGAATAGGCACGGTCACAGAATTACATTTATCTAAGCTTTATAGTAATAGAGAATGTTCTAGAAAAGGCTCAGAATAATGCTATGAAGAAGAATGCTAACTTACCATTCAACTGTACAGGAACAAAGTAACCATCATTGTCATCTTTCTTCCCGACGTCTCCCACTTCGCCGTTGAACACCGCTTTGTTGGACAGACCCAGAGAAGGTACTGAAGCTCCTTCGGGACCTTTATAAAAAAAATACTTCAAAGACAAAAACGTAACACGAAAACATTCACACAAAACTTATTGTCGTCTCAGTTTTATCAAAGCGAAAGATAGAGAGAAACCTAGTATGGTATGTGTATATATAATATATATTATTATATAGAAAGAAAAATATAACTTACCACCCGTTCCCTCTGCTACTAATTCTTCCCCAAAAATATTATTAAAATTCTGGAGGAAATTGTGTGGCGCCTGGAACACCCTGATGACTTTCTCCTCGGCGGCTGACGCGAAGATCGTGGACGTCACTGGAGCCAGTGACGCCAAATCGTAGCCGTGGACTTGCGGACGAGCTATCTCATGCCACTCTACCCCACCTGCAGAAAGTAAAATTATTTAACAGTACAATGCTTTCGATCTGAACAATTGGAGAGAGAAATGTCAAAAGAACATTTGTTAAACTATTGCGACATATTTTATTAAGAGAATCATAGAGATGTTATTGTTACCATCAGGTCTAGTCCAAGGCGCGTGGAGCCTCGTGGTCTGGTCTAAGCTAACGCTGAGCAGGTACCGGCCGCGGCCCGGCTCCCACCTCACGTCCTCCACGCTGCCGAAGTGTCCACCGCACACCACACTTGGCTCCCATTGCTTGGTTTCCTATAAACATACAAGGAGAATCAACTGGAAGGTAAGAAAGTTTTTTTTTATCTTATATCAATAATAATTCAAATATATATCTACCTCATTCAGTGTCCAAATGTGAAAAGATCCATTATAACCATGTCCGAGAAATGATTTGCCATTGGGTCCAAAGCGACTGCCGTAAAATCCGAGTCCATTTCCTCCTACCTCCCCCACACGGACTCTTTCAACCCACGCCCCTTCACCCAGCTCTGATGAATCCGGCTCCCAAATAATTAGCGTTTTATCAAGAGATGACGACAAAAGTCGATACACTGGGACATTTCTATTGGTATCTGAAATTTAAATGTTTGAATATTATATTTCAATTTATTCATAATGAATACCAACCATACAATAGCCAAGTGATGTCATAAATGGTAAAATCATAATGTAAACAAATCCGAACGGTCGTGTCGGCGCTCACATGTCACAGCTTTTTTAATAAAAACATTTCTACTAGAGATTCGTTTAGAGCGTGCAGGGAGGATGAAATAATGGCAACCCATGTCCTACTGCACTACCATAGTGTCTGATTACAGGGTTATATATCTCGGCTCGCCAGGATCACCCCCGGAGATCAACAGCAACATTAAGGGTTTTGCTGAGGTTATTCGGGGAGCTGGCATGTCTGGAGTGATGTCCAAGTCTCCGGAGCTGGATGGATTTTAAATTTACTATTACTCACCTATTTATGTTTATAAGTAGTTTATAGTTTACACTAGCACTTGAACACAATCCCACCTGATGTTAAGTGGTGATGTGGTCGAAAGATGCTAAACGCGAAATGCCTTTGCCTATTTTTAAAATAAGTATAATTGTATTTACTTGTGTCATATTTCATTGGATGCCACTGCACTCCGTAGACCCAGCCCTCGTGACCAGCCAGTACTGCCTCCAACTTCACCGACCACTCCCTGTCATATGCATGGAAGAGTTTCTTCTCTACTCGTATTTCAGGTGTCTGTTCAACATCTGCATGCAAGTGGATCCACCACAAACGGATGTATGTGTCTTGAGATGCAGATGCTAGTAACACAGAGCTTTCATCTAGAACAAGTTACTAGATATATTATGCAATATAATAATTTCATACAAGTTACATGAGAGTCATATTCAGATCAGTTGAGGGTTGACGTTGAAAATAAAAAAAAAGGCTTGGCACTTTAAATAAAAAAGATGTTGTTTCTAAGTCCCACTAAAAGCTTATTCTTGAATTTTGAATGTAATTGTGTTAATTTCATAACTCACCAATATCCAAAACATCAAGTCCTCTCACCCAGTCCTCGTGGCCTACCAACATGTGCACTCTGTGGTAATCCTCTCCAGCAAAAAGATGTATCTTGTGGTCATCCAGAGCACAGAACAGAACCGGTTGTTTGGTCACTGGAAGCTTGTGGGCATGTAGTGTCAAACATAAGCCAGAATTTAAATTGATTGTTTGTTTCAAAGATACCACACCTGAAATAGAATTTTATTCAAATTGTACATTTTCACTGCAATGTTTTAAACAAGAAAAGATTGGTAACAGTTAATGACTAGCATATTTAGATTTGATCTAATTCTCTATCTCAAATAAAAATAAAAGCACTTTGTCATTTTTCACAGATACTGTACAGACACACTCATTGCCTCAAAGAAGGTCATATTGCTCTGGTAATTGAATATTAATACTTAAATTTAAATATCTGAAGGTAGTAAAAGGCAAGGCAGGGCAATCACCACATACTCTTTTCAAAAAGTATGAAAATTTGTTATTTATTCATTTAGAAAATATTTAAACTTACCACTATACCGTTCCCATACTTTTACAGTAGAATCTATTGAACCAGTGTAGACAACCAGATCATCCCCATTTGTGTAAATGCTGTGAATACAAGTGACACCATCACCATGGCCTAACAGGGAGCTTGTTACTTTCCAAATCCCATCCACCAAGCTCCATATAGCAGCAGTTTTGTCAGCAGAGCAGGACACAAACTCCGTACAACTATCATCAGGTTTATGAACCCATTTCACAGAGTTTACTTTAGATTTGTGGTGACTGAATACTTTTAGTGGATTCTTTCCTTTTTGTTTCTGTAATTGTTAAAGTAATATTTACCAGTTACATTCATAGGCAAAATGAACAACTTTCAATTCGGTTCTTATGTTTGTTGTATTTAATGTGTTTGTCTATACCTCAATTGGTACTATGTATGGATATGCCATATAATAAACAAAGTAATAGTCTAGCCAAGGGTCTGAATGCCCTCAAGATAAATAATTTTATAGGCTTAGTTTTAGGTTAGTATCCCAACCCTGTATGACTGTGTTTGTTACCATAGGGCACCAGTTGTCAACATAGAATTTTGGACATATCCTGCACTTTTATACCAGTAAAAATAATGCTGGATGTCTCTCAATATCACAACAGACATTGTCTTGCCTTTTATGATCTGCCTTTTGTTATAAATAAATAAGACTGTTCAGAGTTTTCTATTCTCAGAACTCTGATAGATATGTGACCATTTCAATTGGCGAGATACCAACTACAACATCTATCTAAAAATTATTCTAATAAAAACGTACTGTATCATAAACAACCACAGCATTTGTTGCTCCAAAACAAATAATACCGCCATTATTCCAGTCTGCTATTTCTGGAATGCGATTACTTGCAACCGATGTGTAAATCTCTTCGATGTTAACTTTCATATCGAAGGTTATGAATGAAACACACTGCCACTTATAATATTCAATATTCTATTTAAATTTGTAAATATGTAAGTTTAAGGTTATTTTGACATGTTGTCATTACATGACACTGACAGCTGACAGTCAAGAAGACAATTTCAATTCGCAGGAACGACCATTTCATTATTTAATTAATCCTTGATGTAATATGTATTAGGAAAATAAATAAAATACTAACGATAATGTAAAGTTTAAGCATCGTATTGTTCCATCGATATAATCAGAGATAAGATGCCATACACATTTTATGAAGTATATTTAATTCTGAATGTCACAGAGATCAGCTAATGCTTCTTTCAATTGTAATTTATGCATTTAGCAAAGTGTTTTCGTATGTAAGTATTCGCCAGTAGTAGAGTCCGCAACAAAAATATCTGTTGCACGAATGGGGCGGCTCGACCGGTGCAATACCACGACCCCGTCTGTCTTCGTCTTCTGTTTCTACGTTTCGTCTGATGAGTGAGGTGCCGGGGGCCCAGTTTCAGTCCTCCTCTCTTTTCCATCCTTTCTTAATAAGGATAGGATGAGAAGGGAAAGAGGATTGGCCGGGGAAGGATTGGATAGGAAACATCTTTTTTCCTGTCTTTCCCTTTCTCTGTACATTAATATATAAATAGGCGACACATATGCTTATTGCGGATGTGTATGGTTAGCGGTCACTTACCATTAGGCGACCCGCTTGCTCGTTTGCCACATTCTCCCATAAAAATGTTTTGTAAAGAGCAATCTTCTTTTGCCTTACCTATTTTAATCGATATATATCTACCATCTATCAATAATTTTTAATGTTAGAAAATTAAGTTACCTGTTAATATTTCTCCGTTTCTCCGCGCCGCTTCAATGGACAGGCAGCCTTAAGGATTTAGGGCACAGAGAAAACTTTACATAAAAAATAAAAACACATTTTTGTCAAAATATATATTTAAAATATGTAACTATTCGTAAACTGGATCAATATATTTTAATGTTCATATTAACGATCTCATTATAAACAAGTTAGTGTATCTTAGTATGTACAACATATTGTGGAAGCACCAAGTAAAAATCTAAAAATGGCTGCCAATATTTGGGGACAAAAACAGCGTATTCTTACGTTTATTATTATTATATATAAGGTACAATTAAATATTTACATAATAATCTTTAAACATGCCAGTGTTACAAGACACACCAATAAAAATATAAAAATCTCAGAAAATACTCCATTATATAACATTTAGAAAAATTATGTACTTAATTTTATACTCCCTGTAATATATTCTGAATCGATAAATTAAAAAAAAAATTACAGATATGAATTGTAATAAAAAATGCAATAATATAATTATTCAAGTAATAATGAAATATAGATAGAATTAACAAAATACATCAAAAAATTAGTTTTTAATTAAATCTGTCTGTGGCGATTAGTCTATGAAAACATTTATAAATTCCAAATTTGTTCTAGTTATTTAATACATAAATACCTATTTAAATGGTTTGAGTATTATTTTCAACTCTTGTTGCCCCTTGCCGTGCAGCACAAGTTTAATTTACAAAAAGTTTGGAAATATTTCGCCTTATACAAATAAAACAATATACAAATAATATGGAACCTTAATTTTTAAGGTTATGATTCACTTTGTTGACTAAGAAAGACAATTTATTCTTGATACTTATTTAGTTTTATTTAAAACTAAACAAGAATCAAGAATAACCTTTAACAATATCGATTTTCTTCTAGTTTCAAACAGTTGTAGTATTTTTGTTTACAGTTTTTGTTTTATAAAACGCCATGTTTAGATTTTTGCTATAACAATGTCAAATAAAATGTTACGGAAACATTATTAGTAATAACATAAACTAATATTTAAACTATATAAATATATATATATAAATTTAAATGTTGGTAAAAATTAATACATACCGTATAATATATAATATATAATTGTTAATATACATAAAAAAGTTGCTTACAAGAACTAACACTACTTATGTACTAATACAAGAATGTATATAACAGTTTACCAAAGTCCTTACATATTTTAGGCCTTTTACAGTCATCAAAATTATGAACTACCCTACTAAATACATTTCATCCATAATGTATAGTCGATATAACTTCTCTCCGGACCTATAGATGATCAATTTTATACATTTCTGCCAAACAGAAAATCATGGAGGAACTACTTCCTACTTTTGGATAGTGTTATCACCGACAGATTGTGAACTTTCAGTTAATAATTAAACTAGGCATTATAAACTGACAGCCTATTGAGAACTGAATCATGATAAACAGCTTAAAATACTATTTTTATTTAAAGTATCACATGCATACATACATGGCAGCGAAAAACCCTCCTTCTAAGTCAGTCGAGTCAAAAGAAAGCATATTAGAAAACAAACTGATGTGACCCGGGTTGTGAGAAGGGATTTTTTTTTCTCTCAATCTCTTTGGGTGAGATGTTGCCATCTTTTCTAACTTTTAGCCGTCCATCACCGCAATAGCTTTTTTAGGTTTCTTCTTCTTCAAGTTGTTTAAGAAGCTCTTAATCTTGTTAGGTTTCTTCGGTTTGCCTTCGCTGAGCTGGCTCACGTTGCTTAACGATTTCCTGTCGTCGAGTTCGATTCTCTCGCAGCTGTTCAAACCGGACATGGATATGCTTTTAATCGATGGAATACTCGGTAACTGTAGGAATGCGGTTTTATTTGCGGTGAAGCCATTTGCAATGTTTCTCGTTTCAAATGTACTACTCGTTGTACTGTTTGAAGTAACCTCTCTTATAACAACTGCTTGATTTGATCCAATGCTGTTTAACCTAAAATAATAATCAACATTTATTTTAAACATTACATTAATAATAACAATAATTATATAACACACAAGGCACATTCAAACTATGAAGATAAAGGTTTATTCGTGTTTTGTTGTCACTCCTGTCATCTTTAGGAATATTTTTTTTATAAGGTAATAATTTTAAGTAAGGTCGCAAACGAGCAAGCGGATCACCTGATGTTATCTGAGTGCTACCCATAGACATCCGCAACAAGTAAATGTGTTACAGATGCGTTGCCTACCTTTAATGGATAGATGAGGGGATTGACAGGAAAAAATATATTTCCCCGTAAAATCCTCTTCCCGATCCCATCGTATCCTTATGAGGAAAGGATGGGAAGAGAAAAAGGACTGTAATTAGGCTGAATATAATTAGTTTATAAATTTTTAACTTTGAATTCGGACTTTGACCATATGAAATACGACTTATTGCAAATCATATGGCAATATTTACTGATTAATGGACAGAGGGGATAAATAGAAAGAAGGATATTTCCTTTTTCTCTCTTCTGCTAAGCAGAAAGGGCCTAGAATTAGGCCTCCCGCTCGCTCAGTCATGGCAGAATACTTCTACTTCACACCTTTGTTCTGTGAGAATGTTGTCTTTCAGCGGTTAAGCCGAACCATTTATGCAACAGATGTTGTTGCGGGCTCTATCAATTTTATACCTTCATTAACATTGTAATAGTAGAATTATTAGTATATACCTGGGTATGTTGGTTGTTTCGAGTGTTTCGCTGAGTCGCTGCCAGAAGTCGTACGGTGCTTTCTGTCCGGGCGGAGTGTAGTGGAGCTTGTGGTAGTAGGTTAACTGTATCGGCAGCTGGCACTGTCGATACATGAGCGGTATTATCTTCAGCTGCTTTCTCTCTGTAAATCAATAATTAAATGTTACATTATTGACAACGGCAAAATAAACAGCTCTTTTAACACATCAACAATTTATCTTTTATTTAACAAAATTTTTTCCACTGTCTGTTCATATCTTTCAAACTACTCAACGGATGTGACAGTGATTCAAGGTTAATATGTATAATACATACATAATATAATAGAAAAAAGCAAGGAATTTAAAAGATATGTCGTGAAAAACATATTTTTGTGAGGTTACATTGTAAACGCTGGCTAAACCTTACGAGATAGATCTACAAAAAGTCAGAGATGGCATATCACTGTCTTGTTAATTCCTTACTTTAGAACAATCAACTAAAAACAATACTTTAGACGATATTTTTACGTATTCAATATTAATCCTTATCCAAATATGTTTATGAGCTAGTGCATTAAATGTCTTTTATACTATAGTTTAGAACTGATAGATTATAATTGTCTTTTATACTATAGTTTAGAACTGATAGATTATAATTGTCTTTTATACTATAGTTTAGAACTGAATCTTAGAAACTGATTGATAGTTTATAATGTATCAAAAGTTTAAAAACTACGCGCAAGCGAAAAATTCATTCGCGGGTCACATCGCCGCGCCCCTTGCTGTCGCACATTGTGTTCAATGTGTTTTCATTTCAATAAAGGGTATATCAATCCAGCAATTAATACAGCTAATAAGGG
>JWHW01038087.1:134675-148599 GCA_000931545.1 Papilio glaucus | reverse complement strand
CTGTCACGCACTGTGTTTAATGTGATATATGATAAATAAAATAAATATGCGCTCACGCCCGTAACCCAGAAGGGGTAGGCAGAGATCATGGATTTCCATTTGGTGATAATATGAATCCAGCAATTAATACAGCTAATAAGGGCTATACATAAATTAATCCCAAGACGGAACTAAGTTTGCCGAGTAAGCTAGTATGTATATGTAAAAATGGATGTGTCCTTATATTTCACTTTTTAACCAAAAAAAACACATGACAGATTGGTTGTGCTTGCGGGTGGTTGAGGTCTGAAGTCTAGCATGATGCATGGTGGTTGCATGTGGATGGTTGTAACATTGTAAAAGATGAAAATGAAAATGTATTATTTGATATGTTACTAGAATTCATGTAGAGAACTATCTAATACACTACCATATCTGATAATTAGAAAAAAAATGAAGCGGGTGTTTGAAGCCAGTAATAGAATAAAAACTTAATTGAATTGATAAAAAAGAAGTATAATTATTTATTAATTTGCACTTAGATGGCCTTATTATGACCTTTGAAAAAAATCGTAAATCATATAGATCTTGGTGAAGGGATAATGGGGTTTGTCCCATTATCTATTTAAATAATTGCATTGTCATTAGTCCTTGATAAGTATGCAATGTTTCTAATTAACCAAGCTAATAAAAGCATGTTAAAAACATAAATTTAATAATTCTAATGTGTACATTCATATAGATTTTTACAAAATACATTACACTTCGTAAGGCTAATTATATCAATAATTGTTATTAAAATTATTAAAATCTTATTTTTAATTAATTAAGCGTCGAAAAAAGCAGACTATAAATCTGATGGTAAGTTGTGTGTTCACCAAACTCAAAGTCCATGATATCAATCCATCAATAATCCATGATAGAACCATAAAACCCTACAAAGCACGGCGGAATGTTTGAAATCAAAATATACATATATATTTGGTTTGCATTTTAACAGAATCGAATAAAGTAAAAGTAGGATATATTTTTTTTTTAATAACTATGTATTATATTGAAGGTATCAATAGTCCTGTAAAGATAGACAATTTATAAAAAAAAATAAAGTACTAACCGATAGCGATGGCTTGTGCATAGTTTGTGTAGAAATTGTTCGCTGGACATTTAAGAAAGTCCGGGGAGTACACTAAGATAATACGCTGGCAGCGCTCCGATATGAGTCGCGACACCGGCGCGTACTGCGTCGAGTGCCCAGGTAGTAGGTCTTCCTCCGTACATAGCTGTCATACAAAGTTTTACAATTTTAAATTTAAACTTAATTACTGCAGAATAGCAGAATAATTCTACTTCGTGCCTATCCTCATAGAAGACAGGTATAAAGTAGAAGTATTCTTTGTTTCATTTGAAGAGTGAGGTGACGAAGGCATAATTTTTGTCCATTTCACCATCTTTTTCTAATAAGAAAAGGGGAAGAGGATTTGAAAGTGGGAGTGGATGGAAAGGAAAAATTATATTTTCTGTTCATCATATCCTCTGTCCATTAAAGGTAGGCAACTCATCTATAGATGTCTATGAGTAGAGGTCACTTAATATCAAGGGAACAACTTGCTTGTTTGCCACCTTTAATAAAAAGAATATATATTGTCTTCTTCTTCTTTTCAGCCTACAGTTGTCCACTGCTGGGTGTAGGCCTCCAATATTGATCGCCACAAGAATTGGTGCCCAGCCACCAGATCGGTCATCCAGTCGACTCACACAACTTTGACCAGATCAATGGTCCATCTTGCCTAAATTTGTTGCGTCGACCTGTACGTGGCTGCCATTCCAGGACCTTACTGCCCCATCGTCAATCAGTTCTGCAAGCTATTAGTCTGGCCTATTGCCACTTGGTTTTGCAACATATTGTCTACTATTAAAATCTAAATCTGCACTATTGAGATAATCTGGTTTCAACAATCAGATAGTGGCAATAAATAATAGAATAGCAAACATTTATATTAGTAACATTTCTATTCCGATTGAGAGTGTTTTGAGCCATGGCCAAATAGATCTGATTTAACACAGAATCATTTTTGCATCATACTTAACCTGATGGATACTTGTCCTAGATATAAATCCCATTGTGCACCTAATTAAATATCAGGCATTATTATATATTATTTAATATGGATGTCAATAGAAGGGAGATGTTATTGAATGGTGCCTATAGTTTGTCCTTGACAGAAAAACATTTTAACAATAGAAAATACTAGGAGCCCCCAAACTGAGTACCTTTATCTCATAACAAATAAAAAAGTGTTTGACTACAAATAAATTCAATGGATTGTGGATATAATTTTACATATGCTATATTATCTCTCCATGAACAGTAACTGAAATAAATACGGGAACAATATAAATGAAAAAGTTTATATACCCGGAAACCTTCAGCTCTCATTCGGCTAATTAGGTTATCTACAAAATCCTTGTCTTCATGTGCATACACAATGTATGCATGGTAAAATCGTGGCTCCCCATACATTTTATCCTCATATGTTATAAGGCTGTCATCCTCTGGCACCTCCAATGAAAGCCTCGAAGGGTTATCATTTTGTATCCCTGTGGAAAAGAAGGTATCACATAAATAGATATTTTTTACTACTATTAATGTTCATAATCCAGTCTTGGAAAGTAGATGAGAATCTGTTTGTTGATACAAATACATTCTGTAGCATTTATATAATGGTGAAGTATGTTATATAATGTGTAGCCTAGTGATAGCAAATTTATCTTTATGAAAATCACTGTCAGATGATGACTCTACAAAAACACAACACAACAACACAATCATAAGAAAACACTACAAATAAGTCTTGAGCTTCAATTTATCTTCATTTCTCATTGTTTTTTTCCTACTTTAATCAATAAGAAAATTTCAAAATCACTCTTTTTCTTTTTACCACCTCTATATTCATTTCATTGTTTTTCAAGTTAACCAGAAAAGTTTAACTTTTACAGCATGTGATAGATAGCAATATTTGTTCCTAAATAGAAAAAGGAAATAAGCGAGTACTATAGTATGGTACCCATACAAGCACATTATAAGACAATTAAGTACAATGTAAACATCTGGAAATGTGTTTTTTTAAGAATATTTTACCTATAAGTTTTCCTTGCTTATGTAATTCAATACAGTCATCATACACATCATATCTGTCCAAACGCTGAAGGTACTCAAGGAGAAAGCCAACATAGGCAGTTTTTTGATTATCCTTTATCCATATTTCCAAGACTTTGGCAGTTCTATCAGGGTACAACTCCACATTGGCAGCAACCTCTGCGGATATGTTAGCTAATGAAGCCAGACCCCGCCAATATCTGGAATATAATGCATTTTGCTTTTATAAATAAAACATAATTTTATTATAGCCTAGTGAAGCAACCCTGCAACAGATCACAGTTGCAAGTTCAATAACCCATATTTGTCCTATAAAATCATGTCGGTACAAAATACCAAAGAAAAATGCGAATGTGAGTAAAGCCGTTTTTTATAAGTTAATAAAGTCTCACGAAAGTTTTATTAATTTTATAAAATCTTGTTTAAGAATTTTATTTATACATAACATACAAAAATTGTGTACATGGCATGTATATTCCAATTGTATAAGACAGCAAGGCTCTATTTGTAAATAAGATGTTTTGCTTTTAAAATTACTGTAATACCAGATTAGTAATTATATCCTTTAATAACTTTCGCAGTTTAACGAAGGAAAGTGTGCTGACTAAGGCGACTGATGCATAAGCCTTATGCATAACGCACATTCTACTCTGCAAAACAAAAACAAATGTCGATGTGTCAGAAATATTTTAATTACAATCCTAATGATCGTAATAAAACAAATAAAAGTAAAAAATCAACTGAGTAAGGAATCAATTATGAGGATATATACTATATGAATCTTTTATTTTAAATACCTTGGTAACTTTTCTGGGCTGTCGCTAAGCAGTACTTTTGTCGAATTCAATAAGTTTGATAACAAATTTCGAGATTCGTTTGTAAGCCTAGATAGAGGAACTTCATATAGATTTGTGTCTTGATCCATATTAAAAACGTATTGCGGCTACTCTAACAATATTTTTGTTATATTTACGATTGCTTTCATTTTCAATTCTTGGAATCAATCACCATAAATAAAGCTATGACGTTTGTAGTGGTGAGTGCTGTCAATCAACACAGCACAGAGCACAGCACACTGGTATTACACCAAAATTGTGATACACCGTACATTATTGCTACTTTATGGTTTCGGATATAATATTATTCCTACTGAATTTTTAATGTATTAAAAAGTTTGAAATTTCTTTTTCATAATTATATAAGTGCGAAAGTAACTCTTTCTGTCTGCCTGTAACGATTCACAGTTCTTAGTCTGAGCCTAAGCCACTCAACCGACTTTGATAAAATGGTACAGAGACAGACTAAACCTTGGGAAGGGACCGAGACTACCGTTTAACGCAAAAAAAGGTTTGAAGGCAACCCCTTCAAACCTTTTTTAAACGTTAAAAAATAGGGGATGAAAGTTTGTACGGAAATTCGTCATTATCGAAGATAACCATTTATATCACTTGTATTTAGGCATTTGATAAGAAATAAATAAATATTTGTTCTGGCGTATTTCAAGGTTCATATGGCAGTCCGAACGAAAACACGCTTTTGGGCCTAACCGGACCCGATTTTGATGAAATTTGGTATAAAATTAGACTAGACCTAGAGAAATGACATAAGTTACTATTAGTTTAAAAAAAGAGCACAATGACATAATAAGAAAGAGGGGAAAAAAAGGCACAAGAGCACAGCTATTGTCACTTAAGCGTCAATGTACAATAGGGTTTCGTTTTCGTCTTCCCTTTTCTCTCGCTAATGAGATATCTGCTACATTTTTGCATATCGCTAATGGTATATCCGCTATATTTTGGCAATATGAACAAGTAGTAGTTGGGATTTGATTTGCTTTTGGAATAATTTCGATAATCCACTAATATTTCATACATTATATGCCCGAGCAGGATTGGCTTGGCCAGTGGCCAGCTGTAAAAAGCTGCCCAAGCCCTCTAGCAGTTGTACAAACGAAAACGTGTAAGAAAAAAGCACATTCCGTACTCAGCGGATGCCTGAGTGTAGATTTCTAGAAAACGATAATATTAAAAAATCCTATGGCACCCCATTCTTTAGACGAAATAAAGAAGAAAAAATAACTTGTCTATTTTCTGTGATTTCCTGGCAATTTCTCTCTCGATCACCCCCTTAGTGTGGCAACTGCTTCTGAAATTTCTAATAGATGCAACATTTGTAAATTTTAGCTAAATTTTAGATTAGACACTATGAAATTGACTCTTCTATTTAAGGTATCGCTTACGATGGCAATTGTTCTAGTTTTAAGTCACGCTGACCTAAAATATAATTAAATTTAAATTTTCAGCCACGATTAAATTTATTTAGCTTTTTGTACAATCGTCTTGACTAATCCAAGCTCACTAATGTTTAAGTTGCGTTCTAATGTTTATCTATACCCTGAGATTGCGTCAAAGAACTCACGGTTAGAATATAAATTCATAGTTAAAAAAAACAACGATCTTCTAACAATATACTAAAGTGTATTACAAACAAATCTTATTCCACTGGTTTACACCTCACAAACAATGGACCAAAATTTAACAAGCCACTAAACGAAGACCATACCTACATATTATAATTAAATGATCATTTTCGTTCGAAGAAGGTTCTGCGGTTCCTCCATTGGTTTATCTCTGCCCAATAAAGTCTGTAGAAGTGGATTTTGAGAGGAAAATGGATTGCGTTTGTGGAAAAATCTCTTTATCAATGTGTTTCTAATGGTCATGTCGGTTTCTCTCAATTGATTCTGAGTATATTTTAAAGATATTCCCATATTCCCCTTATTTGTTTGCATAGACCTCTCATGTAAATTTTTCCAATTTAATATTCCGGGCCTCTTTGCCATTCTGCTTACGTTGTTATGCGCTTCGTCTATTGGATCTATGTGCTTTGGTACAGCTAATCTGCTTTTTAACATTTTTATAAATGATTTGTGTTTCTCGCTTTGTGTGCCGATGCTTTTAACTTCGATTTCTTTTAGACACACCGGCACTTGAGGAGGAACTTGATTATAGCGATGTTCCAAAGAAGTAGAATAAGAAGATGTCATCGGGTATGAGCCATGATGCATCCCCTGTTCTTGAATTGTTGTCGTATAAGGCGAGGGCAAATACGTCAGTCTAGAGTCTAAACCGACAGGTGATTGGTACGACTGCTCGGGTGAAGTATGGTACTGATACTTTGTGGGCAATGGTGGCCGCTGATAGTATTCCTCTCTGTGCATCATATAATTTGTCACATGCTGTCTGTAAGGCGACATCGGTATAGTGTCCAATTCCACAGTACTTTCACTCTCACTTAGTTCTTGTATTACATCCTTTTTTCTCTTTTTTAATAAATTCCCAAATGATTGTAAGACTTTTGCAAACTTTTTTTTTCTAGGCTGAAATAAAAATTGAAAATTAAATACCGTAATCTGTTATATTTTTTTTATTTATTATTGATATATTCCTTACCTTGACTTCCATGTTTAGAATGCTGCTAAAATCAAAATCTGACTCTTGTTGTGTGGCAGCAGCTTCGAGACTAAGCTTCTCTAAGACGGTATCTGAGTAACTGGCGTTGCTGTACACGCTTCCCTCCGTCTTTTTTGAGCCGAAAGCCTCGCAGCTTTTAGAATAGCATTTCATTTGAGAAGTTCCGACTTTCACATCGTGAGCGGATGGATTGGAGCTATTACCTGCACTTCTTGAGGTTAATACCTTGCTGGGTAGTGGAGTCATTTCCACCGCATCCGTGTTATCGATGCTAACGTCACGATATTCTGCATTGGTCTTTGATTGAGGAGCTTGTTTCACAAAGTTATATATTTCTTTAATAAGTTGTTGAGTTTCATCGTTGGAATTCTTGTCTCGTGTATCAGTACTTAAAGTAGCATCTTTGCTAAGACCAGATTCCTTAGGGAAGTTAGTACAAGCTGAGCAAGTGTGACTTTGAGCTGGTATAACGAAGCCATTTTGCACGCAACCAATAGGACAAAGCGGAACTATTGGATAGCAGCAAGTATTTGGAAATGTGGGTAAATAAGGTTTTGGTGTGCATTGATTTGTGGTATTATTAGAAATCTCTGAATTATTCGGTAACATGGATGCGTTCACTTTCTCGTCCTCTTGTTTATCTTTAGTCAAAGATTTTTCAGATGTTTCCGATTTATCACTTTGCATGGTTTCCTTTTTCATTTCTTCGAGAAAATTTTGAAGGATATCCTTTATTTCGTAAAGAGCCTTATCTGTATTATCTACGGCGACTCCGGTTTCTTGAGTTTTGTTAATCGATAAATTATGAAGAGACAAATTGGTTTGATTGTGATCCACCGAAGGACACGGAATTGAAGAGTTAAATTCCTCGTCAGACTGAAAGACACGTGTCCCTGGTTTAATAGAAATCTGTGATAAATCTTCATTTCGTAAATTTATACAATTTGACAAATCGTCATTCTGTACATTTTTATCGACTTTTTGTACTTTTGGTTTTTGTAGCGAATTTCTTGGATGAGAACGTGTAGCGTACGGGGCGAAGTCGTCGCATTGTTCATAGCGCTGGGCGGTAAGGTTCAAGCGCGGCCGCAGTGACCTCGGCGACGGCGGCACTTCCTTGTAATGATCATATGGTATCATATTGTACTCGGCAAACTTTTTCCTTGATTTAGGACTAGATTTTTCTTTCACTGGTATTAGGTCATAGAGAGAATCATTATAATATTCTTGATGTTTCCTGTTTTGTTTGTTCCGAGGACACCGCTTGGAGCTATATAACCTTGTGTCGCAAATACTTCTCACGTCGCTAAAACTTGGAGCGCATCTAATTCCATTACGTAATTTGGGTTCATCATAACAACAAGAACATAACTCACTTCCTTCTTGTATATCTTCGTTAACGGAGAACTCTTGGTCGCGGCACAGCGGCGCGGACAACTGACTCCAGCCGGATTCCCTCTTGCTGAACAAATTAACAGGCTTATACTGTCTTCTGATGATATCGTCTATAAAATTCTTATCGAGCTCCTTTTTTGGTTGTTTATATTTTTTCCTTTTCATTCTTTCTTCATATTTCCTAACTAGATATTCAATATTATTTGTACGTTCATCTTGTTTGTTCTTATGCGAATCTTTTAGTATTATTGGATTAGTATAATTCAATCTAGAACGCCTTTTTTCGTGATACCGCGCATCGTCTGCTTTCACCAAGTCAACAGATGAGCGGTAGCTAGCTGTTGAATAAGTTAACGGTTTTTTTCGATTAACTAAATTAGATTCGATTTTATTTACCACATCTAATCTATTATCATGTTTTTTCACAACGTATTTGTTTTTAGCAGTTACTCCATCAGTTTTAGACGCTATTTTATTAATATTTTTTTGTAATTTGACATCAAAGGACGTATTTGAAAGCTTACTTGTAACATCACTTTCTACGAAATTTTTATACTGATTTTCAGAAGTTTTATACAATACTTTTGTTACATTGGGATTGATTTTGATTTTTTCGAGACTTGTTTTATTTTTGTCATTTTGCACGGTGAATAACGAATTTTCACACTCGGGACCGTCGTCGGCAGTGACCAGGTTTCGACAGTGCTCGTTTACTTGTTCCAGTTGCTGCTCAATTAAATTCTTGTGTTTCAGCTCGGAAAATCTTGAAATATTTGAGTTCGTTTTCGTATCTGGCTGCGACGCGGTACCTGGAAAAAAAATCAATTCAATTTATATTATAAATAAGTACCGTTTTCTTTATTATTTTATAAGTTTCATTAAATAACCATACATACGATATTTATACATATTCCAGCATACATAAAACCGTATAGTTTGTTCCAAAGCAAGCTGGAATTTTTGTAAACAAAGGGTACATACACACCTTATCTTTTACGCTAAAATTGGTAAATTTCAAAATATTTTTGTAGAGCAACTTTTTCTCAAAGTAAAAAAAAAAGTAATGGCCGCCATGGTAACTGAAGCTTGTTTACTAAATTTCCACCTCGATTTGGAATAAAATATACTTTAACGTGACCTGCACTGTTACTTTATTTATCGAATGCAATATGTAAAGTAAATGATAATTGTGAGTTTATATCAATCAAGTTGTCCTTATTACAATTAATAGAAAAATGACAGCTATAGTTAAACAGCTGATGTTTTAAACATAACTTAATATCTTCTTCATAGACTAACAAAAGCTGTAAACGCTGCCCGTATGAGGAGTTTCGAGGAACTTAAATAACTACATACCTCAGAGGCTATTGTAGGCTATTACTTAAACAAAATATAAACCAACCAAGTGCCCGCCGCAAGAAGTCCTTGATGGCGCGATACCGGCGCCGGGTGCGGGGCGAGATGCGGCGCCGCGGCGTGCGGAGTGTCATCACCACATACACGCAATACAAACTGTGGTACAACATTTATAACTTTAGTAATTTGTAGTGACAGTGGTAGAGCCCGCAACAGTAGTAACAAAAGCACGAATGGGCTGGTCGAGTACTATTCTGCGTTTCCTAGCGAGGTGCTGGTGGCCCGATTTCAATCCTCTTCTCTTTCCCATCCTTTCCTAATAAGGATAGGACGCGAAGGGGAAGAGGATTGGACGTGGAGGAGATGAATAGGAAAATATTCTCTGTTCGTTAATGGCAGGGGACGCATTTGCAACTCGTTTTCTTGTGTCTAGGTGAACTGTTTGCTTGTTTGCCACCTTATTCCGTAAAAAACCCACTAATCAATTAAACCAAAATGAATAAGGGAAGAATAATCACTTTGGTTATAGGTAAAAATGAGTAGGTATTAATACTAGACTAAAAAAATTATATAATCATTTTACTAGGTTTAGTAAATTCCATACTACTATAAAACAGCAATTAGATCCATATATTTTACCTAAGCCAGGTTCTGTTGTATTAGTATTTTAAATTATCGTATTAAGTGTAGGCAGAGATTATAGATTTTGACTACGCGTAGTAATAGATTATGGAATAGTTAAATCTGCTGTAATTTCTTTCGGTATTTTTGTTTTTGCATTGAATTATAACCATAAAAATACTTTTTATGGTAGATAAAGTGCTTGAAAGACAACTATTTATTGGCCAATATTATACTCTGTAAGTAATATTGACATAATCGCTTATAGCCCTTGCCAAGATTCGGTCGTCTGCAACCCCGAGCATAGACAAGATAATGTATACTCGATATATTCCGGTTTACCTTTATTTTACACGACGATACCAAGTGATCAAGGACAGACTGCATTCAACAACAATTTCCACATTTTTTTTGGTAAAATTATAATTCTTGACTCTTGACCAAATTCTTTCACTTATAGTTACTTTATAAAAAAAAGTTTGAATTCAAAATTGACTTAAAAATTTCGGTTATCACATTGACGTTAATTTTTTTTTCTTTTTTTTTATTGGAATCCTTATTTATATTGGGACAGTACTTAAAGTTAATTCAGTGTAATTTTTAATATTTTTCGTATTTTAGATTTGTCGTAGTTTAGTAGGAAAGCTATAAAATTAAATAGAATAAATAGAAGCACCATTAAAAGTTTTTTTTTTAAATAAGATGTGTTCTTGCACGTTACATAATTTTGATGTATTTTTAATTACTCCTGTCAAAGTTTCAAACCGTTGTCCAACGAATATTTTTAACATTTAACATTTTTCGTCAAAAACATTTCAGAAACTATTTAATAATGTTTTCAAAATTTCTAAAACCCGCTTTTCAAATCGGCAATGGTCTCTCCCTTTTACAGCGAAAGGGTTCCCCCCTGTTCGTCGTGGTGCGGCGTTCAGGCGAGCTGATACCACCCACGCAGTATGACGTGCCGATACCTAGGAAGTTGCACCTAACGTACGCCCTGAGGAGGTACTGGGAGATCATCCCTCTGTTCCTGGTGACCATGACGTCGTTAATTCTGATGTTTGCATCTATTGCATGGGCATGTAGAAATAAAGTGAGTAGACTATATTGATGAAAATGTGTTTTTTGCTAACAGAACTAGCTGTAGACTATTCCTCGCGTAAGTACTGAGCAAGTAAAGATTTTTTTTTGATTTTTTTTTTAGCAGAAAATTTTAAATTAGAAATTGATTTTTTAGCGTAAATAGCTTCAGCAGTATCGTACGTTTATACAAAAAAATCATCTCCTTGCAGGCAAATTTAATATTGATAAAAACGATGAAAATCATTATTTTCTGAGGGTGGGTTCTGGTTTACGCGAAGTTATGTGTGTGTGTGCAAATTTCACGTTTATATGTCCAGTTGTTAGATGGATAAGTCAGGCCGTTGCGTGTTCCCCCTTCCCCGAACCAGTCTACTCTGAAACGAGCAGGAGCCCTAAGGCTGAAAGCTGTGGAGAGACAAGCAAGCTAGTATGTTCCTATCACACACACTCAATATTCCCAGAAAACTTCCAAAGTGCATTAAATCAAGTCGAATTGTATAACCATTGTCAATTTGTAATACTTTATCCAGGTGGACGTGGTTTTCTCTAGTCGGAGCCGCGACAACATATCTCGGACCATGAACCTGAGGAAGCCGACGATCCACAAGCTGCTGATCATCAACGATCGCTACGAGCCCTGGCCCGAAATGCAGGCCGCGCTCGACAAAATGGTGGAGGCGGAGAAACGCGCCCTCTCGCGACTGCAGTCGTGCAAACATGCTTAAACACATACCGAGTAGGGGACGCCACTGGCTGCTAATGAAGTTTTAGATTGTCTATGATTTTTTATTGCGTTTATAAAAAACTTTTTTGAGTAATTATAATAATGCAAGAACGATTTGATATAAATATTGACTTGGATTGAAATTATATTACTTTATTATTGTAACGCATGTTTTTCATTATCTATTAACGTTATTAGTCTGTAATATATGTTAAATATTTTTTGCAAATTAACTGAAAAGAAACGGCAGCAATGACTTGGCGGTTTAGATAAGAATTTTGAACTGATGAGGTTCAATTGTCAGTTATGCAGTTTGTTGCAGGATTTGCGTCTTGATATCTAAAAGCAAGAAATGGTTCTAACAGAATGTATTTCAAAATAAGTCACTAAACCATTCCTGCTTTTCATTTGATTTCAAACTCATTTGAAAGCACTGCAACAAATATCTATAGCCGTACCTATGTGAGGTGGAATTCGCATTAGCTCGTTGCAATATCGGAGCAGGGGCCGGAATTTGCAGCCCCCCGCTGTGAGCGCGGGCCAGCCCGGGGGATGTTTGTTCGCCCCCTTGCAACCTATTCGGAACTCCCGATCACCCTCTGTGATTGCACCCTATGCTCCTTAATGGATTTTTTCCTAAAAGATTTTCCCCTTTGAGCCCGTTTTAGTTCTAAGCGACAGCGGATCTCGTTGATACAGTTTGCACAGCGCGATAAGTTTTTGTTGGTCGCTTTCCTCTTTTAAAACTGTAGAGTAAGTTCGTGCCGTGGAATTTATAGCGTTAATTACTTCACTCGTGCCGTGATTGTTAGTTTTAAGGATAGTTTTTTAACAGAAAAAATACCTGATACTGTAACCACTAGAAAAATTGATCACATTTCGAAAATATTAAAGCCGCATTATGCAACTAGCCGAAACGCAGTCAGCGGCAGTCTGTTGCAGTTTTTCTAATTCTGGGACTTGAAAGATTTATTCTATTTAAAGGAATTTCTAAACGAGGACAGCTAAAAGTGTGCACCTCTTCGCGTCAGATAAACGCGGCAGGCACGTCCCGAATCGCCCCTTATCACGAGCCTCCAACCACTCGACGATGGTCCGCAAATTTTCAAATATTTCCAATGCAATTTCACAAATTCTTTTTACATTTTCGTTTCAAAAACTTAGAATTAAGGTGGATATAATCAATTGTTTTAACAAATAAAAAAAAACACCAAATCTCTCGTTACGTATTGTTATTTGTAACCAGGTGGGGTTGTCCTAAATCTAAGTATATGATGATGACCCTGATGATGTCTGCTACATACATACAAATGAAACTAACATATACCTTGTTTTGTTTTGAGTACCATATTGAATGATTTAGGATGTAACTCGTGAAGCCTCCACCATAGGTACCAACCACACCAACACTGTGTTATAACACATAACTAACTCAATGTTACTATCCTTCCTTTATTAAAAGTGTTACGAGCCCGCAACATCTGTTGCACGAATGTGCCGGCTCGACCGATGAAATACCACGACCTCACAGAAGACAGGCGTAAAGAAGTATTCTGCGTTACGTCTGATGAGTGAGGTGCCGGAGGCCCAATTTAGGTCCTTTTCCTTTCCCATCCTTTTATAATAGGATGGAATAGGAAAGGGAAGAGGATTGGATAGGGAAATGAAAACATCATTTTTCTGTCTATGCCCTCCTCAGTCCATTAAAGGTAGGAAACGCATCTGCAACTTGTTTGTTTGTTGCATATGTGTATGGGTAGCGGTCGTATAACCTGCTTCCTCGTTTACCACCTTTTATGATAAAATAAGTCGTCGTTTATCGGTTAATATACTATAGTAAAACGGGAGCAGGTAGTGAAGGTAGTGAAACTAAATTTGTTCAGACACATTTTATTGTCATCCACAGGTGCGTTTTAACTCTCTACGACTACATATAAACATTTGGAAGTGTTGCTATACATTTGTTTTCTACGCTTCGACCTATATCGATACGATGATGTTGTATTTAGTTTGGCAACTCAATACTCAAACTAAAAATAGATACAAAATATGGGAATATTCTTGAGTTCAATAACACTTTTGAAAATCAATTTCTCAAGTCACTTGATGAAAGTTTGTTACGTTTTGATCTTGGAA
>JWHW01038087.1:79105-93102 GCA_000931545.1 Papilio glaucus | reverse complement strand
GCCTCGCTCGCCCACTAGTGTACGCCGGGAGTCGACGTCGCCGAACACGGTGTCTTGGCCGTTCGATAACGATCGCCAAATTCCGATCGAAACCCGCAACGTACCGCGAGTCGCAGTGGACTAGAGACTTGTATGAAATTAGTCAGAGCCGAGTAGTCGCGGCCGCCGACGCGCCGTCGGCGTCGCTTCGTGCCTGACTTAGTTAATAAATAGCAGAATTATTATAGGTACTGACTTCCTACTGATTTGTAAGGTGAATGATAAGTCAAGGCCGAGGCGGATAGTTTGAAGCCGAAGCTAGCCGCCATGGGCCGATCGACGCGCGGCGCACATCGCCGTGCGCATTCACTTCCCGCGGCACGACCCGGCCCGATTGTTCAACATCGAGATTATCGTCAATGTTCTTAGATAAAATAATAAATTATACAAATGTTAGCGACGATTTACAAAATAAATAATTACAATTCACATTACTTCAGTTACCGCTGCGAGACATCTCCGAGCATAGCCACAGTGGTGTCGAACTCTCGTACATGAATTGTAATCACATGTTAAACATTGGCCTAATCGTTAAGGTATAATAGTTTCGGTTATTTACGAACAATGGAGCTTCATTTATCATCATCGAGATTTAATTATCGAATTAAAACGGTATGTAACTGAAGTAAGTCTCCAACAATAATAATTAATATAAAGAAATAATTAAACCGGTATACAACCGGTAGGTAACCGTGGTACAATGTGTAGCATACCTTACGATTACTGGCTAAGATGAAAGATTTTGCTCATGTATACTGTTACCTAGACAAAGTGTAAACTATACAGCGAATAGTTAGAAGCTGTTGGAATGAGAGCGACCGCACGGAGTACTGCCGTGTGTTAATCGCCATAGAAAAGATTTCAAATAGGCGAAATGATTTTCGGACACATGTCTACGTGAATATGGAAATAGCAAACCGAAACGGTAACTCGGAAAACATTTATAAAATAGATATAATAAATTGTACTAATTAATCATTGTGTAAAAGAGGTTGTAATAACGATATACAGTCATCGCATTGCGTCGCCGAGATGGCTATAGGTAGTTGTAAGTCAGTTCTTTCTATATATAAATTAGATATACAATATTGTAGTATTATTGTACAATGTTTTAAATTTTTGTATAGTACAGATATGTGAGCGTTTAACACATTAATGTATGATACAATGAATCTAATAAGTCTTATGGTTCAGCGTCATGAGTTGTAAACATTTAAAAATGGAACATTACCTAATGTAAATGATTTGAGTAAAGCGGGAAGTCACCTTGCTACGAGGCAACGAATATTGCATTTATATCGCGTTTTTTTAGTGTTCTGTGTCCTGGTGAGCTTTTGGTGCGTGCTGGAGGTCGTCCTGTCCTCGTATCTGAGATGATTATGAAATATTGGTACAATTATTTATTTTATGCTGTTCTATAATGTCACCAGAAGTGTCTTAGTATTTAGCTGGTTTAAATGCCTTCAAGAAAGTAAACACTGAAATCAATTTTGTTTTAATTTTAAATTGTTTCCTAACGCTTTAAGCACTCTAAAATATTTCATGATCAGCTTTCGTACGAATATCATTTATAATATAATTTAAATGATGAAGAATACTCCGGAATGGTTATTGTCTGAATAACTTTTCACAGATTCATTTAAACAAATTTCTTGTCGGAAATCTTTATTAAAATAATATTTGTCAAATGAATATTAAGGATGTTTGTTATAAAAACATATAGACTGGGAGCTTACAAATTAAATAACCATATTTTATGTATTTATATTATTTGACTTGTCTCATATTATATCACAACTTTCCTTAACAAAAACTCAACTCTAAAAACCTTAAATTATGAATTACAACTTCAGTGTTGCAATTTCAATAAATAATTTCTTAGTTATAAATTGAATCTATGTCCTTGATATCATTTAAAAACTTAAATTGTCTTTTTTGTTTTATATTTTATTAAAGTAAAGAGTTTTTAATGCTCGCTTTAAATAAATAATAATGTAAGTAGAAACGCAGTATAATAATTCTACCTCTTCTATTTTGCCCTTTCGATATGTGTATGCTCTGTGCAGTATGTTGCGAGAAGCGAAGGATCGAACGGGATTTGTAATGACTTTGTTGTGTACTTTATATTTGTACGTTTAGTCGCGATTCGTTTGTACTGAGCTATTGGCGAGTCTGTGGTTTTACGGTCCGTTACGCACATTAAATTATATGTAGTTATTAATAAAACGTTCTGTTTTAATATTTTCATGTGTATAGAATATGTAAATGAACTTTTTAAGGTAGCGGTCGAGCGAACCGCGATGAACATTTTAAATGAGGAAATGATGCTAATGAATATTATAATATTTAAAGCGAAAGAAAAAATGTGGTTGAATTAATTTGACATTTTTTATGTGATGACTTGGGCTATTGAGATATCTTATATTGTGAATTATATTGATACTGGATGTGTTAGTGCAAGTATTTATGACACTGTTACGGCAGCTAGTAAGACAAGATTAACTTCGCAGTCGTAATTATAACAATATTAATCGTAACACGTACTATCATGTCAATAGTGAAAATTACATCGATGTAAGAAATATGCATTAGCCATTAGCAAGAATTAAGTACAACAGAATAAATTGCAATAACACGCGAGTGCCAGCCGCTGTTTTTTTGTTTTTTTTTTTTATAATAATTTTAACGGCTCTGGGTTCTTGTCCTTTTGAGCCATACGTTTAAAGTTTGACGCCGGTGCTGCCAACTTAAGAAAATGTCATTGTTGACAACATGTGTTGCTACATCAAATCGAATTCAGGATATTTTTGCTCCATCAAGGTGTCAAGCGTGTCTCGTTTTATATGCATACCTATAAAAAATATACCATTTATTGTGTATATTCGGAAACAGGCGGCGCCTCGGGGCTCGGCTTGTAAATGTAAGAGCGACCGAGTCCGCGTGTCAGTTTGGTATCGTTGTACAGTTATTTCATCTCACTAGCGCGATTTTCCCATGGTTTTATGTGAATATGTGTATATTCCTTCACATTTTCTTTGTGTGCGTCGGCTCGGGATCATACGGACAAAGGTTGGGCCATTAATGCCAATGGCTTTATGTCACGTACTTCCAGTACAGCAAGAACGTAACTTAGGACAAACATTTAACAAGATTATATCAATTATAAAGAAAATTTATTTATGTAGGTTTTGCAACCATCAAAAATGAAATATGGGCTACTTGTAAAAGTGAAATGAAAATTGAAAGTGAGTATATTAACATACTGACTTTGAGCTCATGATAAGTTTCATCATGAAAGTAATGACGAATATTCCGAAGAAGAGTTGAGTTTTGACTCTACGAAATACATTGAATATAAATAATAAAAAATAATTCAAATTGTTTCATTTGAAAGGCCTTTTTACGAACTTTAATGAACATTTATTTCTTACAACTTGTAGTATATGTTTTTAATCTAAATATGTTGTTCAATTTCTATGAACTTTAGTACCGCACACAACGCTCATGTCCGTGTCCACTACACACAAGGAAAAAACCCGTTAGTGAGATGAAAGTACAACAATCATTTCGTATATGATATATAAATATCTATCGTAAGATAAATTTGTTAAATCGTTTGGGATTCTCAAATTTTTTGTATAGATAGACCGTTTTATAATAGTGAAGTATTATTTTTTTCATTTAATCTGAGAACGATGTGTCGTACATTGAAATACGTAAGGATGTTGTATTAGTAAAAGTGTCGTGTAATCGAGAGTCAGCCGCACTTAGAGACTGTTTATAATGTGCCAAATCGTTTATATATTGTTGAGTTATTGTTTCCGCTCCATTATTCACAAACGTTTAAAACTCAACTTGTATCATAACATTTATTTCATATTATTTACTACGGTTGTAGTTTTTATAAATAATAATTAAAAATTTTACTGTATTAAATCCTCGTATCAATCGACAACATTTAATTAAGATAGGTTATTTGAATCATAAAAGTCCAATTTATTGTCATGATCATGGGAAATATTTTTTTTATTTTGGTAACACTTCCTGCTTACTAAAAGTGGCATAAACATGATCCAGCTACTCGGAAGCAAAAACTTTAAACTATATCTTTTACAGATTATTAAATTCCTATTGTCATGTGTTACCCTACTTTCAGATGTTGCGTTGATATCAAATGATAATTTATGTATTTGATTAAAATAATATGAATACTTTACTAAATTGTTATGTATGTTTTGTTTACGCTGTGTGTATTTTTAATCGTTTGTGAAGTTTGAGCAATGACTTGTGCCAAAGTATAAATTTGTTATTTTTATGGCTTTAATAAGTTTATATTACGTACACCGCGTTGCAAATCTCTGATACGCATTAAAGTTGTTTATAATATAGTATTAAATATTTTAACATGTTTAATAATTCCATTTATCGAATTTACAAATTAATTTTCCAAGACGTGATTGAAATTCTTTATTGAGTTAAAAATTACTTGTCCATATGGTAAACATAACCTCAAACACATCGTATTGAAATGTGAATTTTCTTTTTACAATCATGTGTTCATTATATATGTTAAGAGTGTAAAGACATTTTATAAACTAGCGAGAAATGAATTTGAATCGTATGTACGTATTTGTTGTGGGTTGTGGTAAGGTATCAGAGATTTCCAGTGCAGGGGGAGCGCTGCCAGCTAGGTCTGATGACTCCATGTTCGGATGTCGATCGTCTCCTCTCCTGGGGCAGTATCAGGTTATGTTTGTTAAGTCACGAGACCCACCCAATAAAACTTCACTGCCACTAAATTAAAAATTAAAATATTGGAAACGATATGTGTATTTTATTACTATCCAATACTATGAAATAAGTTGTCACTTCTAGCTGCTGATCATTTTTTTTTTATGGTAGTAGTTGGCAAACGAGCAAGCGGATCACCTGATGTTCTGTGAGCGTTACCCATAGACATCCGCAACAAGAAAATGTGTTGCGGATGCGTTGCCTACCTTTGATGGACAGAGGAGTGGATAGACAGGAAAAATGATATTTCCTTTTCCCCGTCCAATCCTCTTCCCGTTCCCATCCTATCCTTATAAGGAAAGGGTGGGAAGGGGAAGAGGACTGTGATTAGGCTTCCGGCACCTCACTCATCAGACGAAATGCAGAGTAATTCTACTTCACGCCTGTTTTCTGTGAGGTCGTGGTATTTCACCGGTCGAGCCGGCCCATTCGTGCAACAGATGTTGTTGTTGCGGGCTCTACCACTGTTGAGTACCACTGTATTTAACAAATAAATCAGCGCTTGACTACAATCCCACCTACTTTTAAATGGTGACGTGGTCGAAAGATATTACGCACTAGTTTAGCAACAGCAGATTCACTCGTCTCGTGACTCACGTCATAATTGGACGAATCCGGTTAAAGTTACGGGAGTCCCCCGGATTAGGGGGGTGGCAAAAGTCGCACTTTGTGGCGCTTCATGAAGGAGGCCTCCGTCCAAAGTGGACGGCTGTTGGCTGAAACAACAAACTAACAGCCTGGGCTTAATAAGTTAATTTTTTCTCACTGAACTCATTCGCTAGATGTCGCCTAGTATGCCATGTACGACTGTTTCACTGCGTAATTTAGCACCTAATAACAAAAAACTCTGACTGAAAAAAATGAATGTGTATTGCCTTCGTTTAAAAATAATTTCTGGTATTACCGAAAAGTATTTTATACATGTCTTTGTACTGATGCTGGTTTACTTCTAGACATGTGCATAAAATTACAAAAAAAAACACGAGAACAACACCTAAACTGTCATTTATGTGATTACGTCAAATATTTTCGTTATGTTAACGTCATTCGGTTAATAAATATGAAATTGATAGTTTCCGCGGAAACTGAACGATAACACAGACAGACAAACAGACAATTGTTACAGTACACACTACACCAGGTAATAATAATGAAATAACAAATACGTACTTACTACTGAAAGTGGTTGACCATTGAAGCTGGCAAGTGATCAAATCTTCTCTATTTCTTCCGTCAAGCGGTCTATGATTGATCCATTTAAAGGTATCGCACCTTAGGGAACGTACCCCAAACTACGTGTACCATTTATTACCCTCCTCCCCCCTGCAGTGACCACTCGTATATCCTAAGACCCCTCTCTACTTTTCAAGAAGTCATTCATAAATATGGTTTTAATTATGTTTTTGCAAACAGAAAGTAAAAAAAAATAACATAGTACGAATAAGCGCGATATTTCCCTTAAGGATATTGAGTACGAGACGAAAACCTAAGCCCCTCCCTATGACCAAGCGTGGTATCATCATCATGGTGGTGGGAATGTACCACGACGTGACCCACAGTAGGTCCCTTAGAACGAGGACTAGTCTAGTGTTTATCTGGGTTTTGTATCTTGACATCCTGGATGAAACCATAACGACATACGTACGCGTTTCAGTTACCAACAAATGAAGTTACAATCTCGTCACTCAGGAATTAGCCGGGAAGTGGTATTTGTACACCAGCATTTCACCCATTGAAGACTTGAGGAGAGGATGTCAGACTGTAGTAGTAGAACGTAGGTCCTGTTCTCGATAGCCTAATGGTTAAGGACTCGAATTGCGAAATATAAGATCACGGATTTGATCGTTGGACATCGACGTAAGAAATTTGTACCCTAATTTGTTATTTGATTGTTGTCAAGTTTATGTACAGCGGAATGTTAGACTCGAGTTCAATTTGACGCCCACATAAACTTGACACCTAGAATCGCCAACGCCGAGTTCAACCTAAAACGGTGATCAAGATTGAGCAGTGTCGGCCCCAGATTTCGGCAACCCACTTGTGATTTATCAATGTATGTATTATCTAACATATAAGCTAGGTCCCGATCATATAACAGATCAGGGTATACATTTCTTATGCTGGATCTTAGACTATACTGTCGTGAACCATCTTCTAGCACAAGCTTAAACTTGGTTGGAATTTATTAAATTATTTAAAGCATTTGCTAATATTGTAATTAATTAGTTCAGATCGGCAGCCAAGATGAGCAGAGATAATCAGGGGACTCCGTACAAGCAACGTTTTAAAGGAATAGAAAATTTCCTGCGTCGAGTAGCTTTTAATTTAGGTAAAAAAACATACATTCACATATCCACTCTTTCAAAAGTAAATCCGCAAAAAATATTTAACAAATCTTCATCAGTAGAATAATTGAAACATATCTCTAATTGATATCAAAAAAAATGTTCGTGGCTAAATTCACTTTGCACTCTTTGCTCCTATTAATTATAATGTCAATAGTAATTATATTGCAGGCAACACTCCATCACAGACGGAAGTGAAAATAATTTCATGCATTCCAATAGATGTCACAGACCTACAACAGAAGATCAATTCCCTCGAGAGGGAGTTGCGCGAGGTCAGAACAAACGGCGGCGCGAACAACCCCAAGAACAATCGAGTCGCAGCTATTGTCCAGACGGCGCTCGGAAAACCCAACTTAATGGGATGCAAGTCGAAAGAGAAGAAATGTGAATACAGCACACAAGCTAAGGTGCCCGTTTCAAATAATGGCTGCAACACTAAGGCCAATAAACGTGGCTTTAAACGAAAAATTTCTAAATTATTCGTCGTGTCGTCGTTCTCTTCGGAAGATAACACCGAAATATGTAGGTTCGCATATTCCGATTCGAACATTGCCGAGATAGAACCTTCACTGATTCCAGAAAGAGTTTCTAAAATAAGTAGTAAAATCATTCGGAAAAGACTTCAAAAAGTCCTGAAGAAGAAACCCCGGAGGAAGACGCAACTAGTTTATTTTGCTCAGGCTTTGAACTCGCCCTTCAACAGCTACAACAAACCATCGGATTTCAGCACTGCCAATAAAAATCTACTTTCCCGCGCCTACATCAACAAAATGATCCGCAAGCAGTACGAGCCGGAACTGATCGCCGACCGGCTCACCGACATCAGCCAGTTCTCCTCGCCCGTCTGCAGAGACATCAACAACAGAGACTCTTATCCGTCTGATGTATCATGTTCCTACGGAAAATATGAAAATCTCGACAAATGCTATCCAAAAGCAAATCATATAAATACTGATGTTAGCAACAACTTTCCCATTGAGCCTGGAACACTTTCGATACATTCTGAAAATGATTGTAATAATTATAATAGATATTATAACTCTGATGATTACGACATATATCCAGTAAAAGAGAAATCAATTAAACCAAAGAAAGAAGACGTTGCACCCAAACAAATGAGGCACGAAAATGTCAACACCAAAGTAAATTTGGGTCCGTTAATGTTTAGCAACGTTGGCACAAACCGAGTGCACGACGACACA
This sequence comes from Papilio glaucus, assembly GCA_000931545.1. Classification (NCBI taxonomy): domain Eukaryota; kingdom Metazoa; phylum Arthropoda; class Insecta; order Lepidoptera; family Papilionidae; genus Papilio; species Papilio glaucus. The sequence goes on along the minus strand of JWHW01038087.1, from coordinate 84,722 downwards.
CGCTTACCATACAAAATACGTAACAAAAATGGACATGAATTTACGATTACAAATATTCAGAGAAAAAAACATCGAACCCATGTAAGTCAAGAAACGAATTCCAGTGACCACAAAGTTTGTTCTATAGATTATGGAGATATTTATGTAAAACGAAATGTTGCTCACAAAACACAACGCGTGAATGCAGTAACACCTACGTTTAAAAATGCAGAATGTGTCACTGAAAATACAAACAACACAGAATGCCAGACGGTTGAATCTAAAGGTGTACAACTTAATATTCCAGACGATAACAAGGCTGAATTGGCACTAAATCAAATTAAAACCATACTACAATCTGTTTTGGCTGAGGTAAAATCAAATATCAAGCACCACAACGTTGTTTCTAGACCTAAAAAAGATGTCGTTATTCAAAAAGATATATCCCACAATAACATCACCTATGGTTCTACCCTTCTAAACAGTTTTAACTATAATCCTTCGTATAACATAAACCCTTGTTTAGCTACATATCCACGTCAAATTCCTAATTTCTGCTACGCTAATATACCATCTCCCGCAGTGAAATGTTTGCAAAACTTCCCTTTAATATTTCCAAATATAAAACATCACGATTTTGAATGCCAACATAAAGACGATGTAAACACAGAGACGGAGCCGATGCCGTCGAGGCCTGCTATTACCACGGCCACAAACACTGACGCAGAAACCTATACATCACCACCAAGGAGTGAGACTATGAATTTAATAAAAGAAATATACAAATCTATAGCTCTGAACGTTAACTATTCGAGTAAAAACACATCGCACATATCGATCGGCTATCCAAAAAAGATTGTGCACTCCGATATAAATACTGTTACTACAAAAGAAATGACGATATTAGAACAATCTAGAGAAGAAAAGGAAACTCAGTTCGAAACACCCGCAGTCGTAATGCCGTGTAACATCACTAACGATGAGGTTAGAACTCACACTACATCGAATACCATACAAACAGATATGAGCAGTGAATCAGAGAGATTTATCAATGAAGAATCTCTACAAACCACTGTCGAAGAAGAAGAAGAAAAAGCTTACAATACGTCAGAGGCTTTGGAAAATGAAGAACACAGTGAGTTGAAACATGAAAATGACACTCGGTCATCGAGCAGCGGTTCCGAATGCACACCGGTAGCGGATATGAAAATAGAAGTAAATAGTTTTTAATATTATTTATTTTATTTAATATGACAGATGTCAAAAATAAGTCAAATTCTTGACTTATGGCTAGTGGTAGGAAATGATGAGAGTCAATAGTCGAATGACATTCGGTTTTAGTATGATGCTATATACACAATTTGTCTTGATTTAAACTTAGTACTACTTACTTAGTACTACTTAGTAGTTTAAACTTAGTACGTAGTTAAAAACTTAGTACATGTTTTACGATCATTCCAAAACTCTAATGTTCTAGCCTTAAATACTTTGTATGTCTTAGTTACTTTACTATTCCTCTCTTTGAGAGGAGGCCTGTGTCCGTAGAACGGGGAAACCTTATCAACGCACAGCAAAAACTACTGGGCCTAGAGACTTGAACTTGCACTAAGAAAGGATTTGTTGAAAGTTTGTGTGTTTTGTACCCGTGCGAAGCCGGGGCGGATCGCTAGTAATTTATTAAAATATGTAACTAACTAATGTTTAACACGCTTCACAGAAAAAAGCAAAACCCGGTTTACTTCAAAAAATGTTTGAAACTGTTAAAATGTTAAAAAAGAAAAACGTTAGTAACAGAATGCACAAAGTGAGAATAGTTGACGACCGAAAGTCATCGGACTCCGACACGGACACGCAGACGATCTACAGCTACAAAACTTATAGAGATAGGAAGCCGTCCGGACAGAGCTTTGAGAAGCCTGGCCGAGCTGTCAGACGGGAATATTTCAAAGACATCGTTGAGACTGACAGAGAGAGCGGTATGAAAATCCAAGAAAGTTCCAGAAAACAATCGCCTTACATGGAGCAAGAGTACCGGAGGTACTGGGACGAGAAACTGATGTTCAACGAGAACAAAACTCCGATGCATTTCTCGGAAAAATCGTACTCGGGTCGCGCGCCGGAAAACGCGATGTTCTGGAGAGGCTACGAGGCCAGGAGCGCGATCCTGAAGAAGAGGCTCTCGAAGACATTGCGGGAGCAGTATCGGACACCGAACGCGCGGCCCGAACCGATCCCTACGGAGAGAACGGGTCTGAAGCTCGAGTGGCTGAAGAAGCAGAAATTTAAAACTCCGGTACCCGAACACAGATAAACAATTCGCTTTTAGAAGTAAATTTGAATGTGTCTCCGATGAAATTTCATTGTATTTAAAATAAATTAAGCAAAGTTTAATGAATTTTGTTTTTTATACTTATTTGGATCTTAATAATTCATTCATTTATACGTCTGCATTTCAACAGATACGTAAGTTGCCTGGGGCCCTGCTCCTTTCCTAAGGCTGGCAACACCGAAATTCGTGTGATAATTAATGCGGATTATTGATGGGTAGTAATTTTCATTTAACATGAAGTGACCCTCTGCCACAAAGTTTTGCTTGTCTACTTATCCATACGATGTCGTTGCGTATTATCGTAGAATACTGTTCTACGATAATACGCCACATCATATATCGACAACAAAACGTACATGTTTGCTTAGTGCGTTGTCTTTGGATTATACCTACACAAGCTGGCCAGAAAATTTCGTTCCACCCTATATAATAGATGGTTCACTATTCATCGTCAGATAATGGCTAATGGCTTACATATAAAAGATAGATATATGCTGTCGCAGGCTTTTTTGTAGGACTATTTAAGGTAAACATTTCCATTATACATTATATACGTGTAACTCTAAATATGGCGGAGTTTTTTTCTCCTTAGTTGACACTTATCGTTATATTTTGGACAATTCACACAATATATATATTAAATATAGTCTAAGTGTTATTCAGATGTATACATCACTACTATATATAGCTTATAAGCTACATTCATGTCAAGTTTCATGATAATCCATTCACTAGTTTCTGCGTGAAAGAGTAACAAACATCCATACATATAAAGTTTCGCATTTATAATATTAAGTAGGATTGTCACAATAGAAAAACCTTACAGTAGAAGAGACGGTGGAAGATCAACCTTCGCTCATCTGATAAACGAACAAATTTAGTTTTAACTGATAGTTTCTAACATGGAGAGAATGTCTAAGTAGGCTTGCCTACTTATAGCCATAAACAGAACAGTGGAAGTATGCAAACCTACCGACACTTTTTACACACTACCATAAGCGAGTCTAAATCAATAAATTTTGATAAAAAATACGCCTCATCTGGTTATCAGATAGGCCAAGGTTGCTCTTACATTTTCTATTACGTCTCTTAGACCATAAGATCTCCAAATTCTCGTAGTAGTACTTTCTCTAGTTTTGTAAAGAAACCTTTTGTTACATTACAACAATGATAGAAAATATTATAGTAGTAGAGTTCTGTCGCTAATTGATTACTGTAATTAACTAAACACTTGTACAGAAACTTGCGTATGGCAAAAATCACACTGAGACTAAGGGTACGACCTCATGCAATTGCTCGACGCTCTTGTGCGCCAACAAATTTCGTCACGTGATGCCATTTTAAATTTCCCGTGACTCATGAGACCGCGACGTGATATGCTGGGCTTTCTCGCTGACGCTGGGAAAGGAGAGCGGGTGAGAATATTTATAAACAAACGACCTCGCGTCAGTTTTCGAACAAAACCCTATAAAAACTGCGAGCCGCCATGTTGACGCTGCTGTTCAACACAGTGACTTGTCACAAGTTTCCTGAATCGTGGGGATGTATGTATTTTCGGAGAAGTAGTTGCTGGTAACCTTATTGACGGTTCTTACAGCTTCATCGAATACAGGGCTCGCGATCCGAGTGATCTTGAGCTAAAAAATAAAAATTCTAGGTCCCTAATGTAATCTAGGGGCCTAGTTGCTGGATTGGCCAGCTATCGGTGTAAGTGTTGTGACTACTCAAGTTGAACGTCGAAGACTATAATGACGTCTACTACTAGGTAGGGGTGTTGTCTACGTGATCGTCGAGGGAAGGAGCGTACCAGTCCCCTTTGAGTGTCCTCATGATCGCGGTGGATCAGTAGGACGTGTTTGGGTCTGCGTTTGGCGACTGTAGCATCAGGATTTGGGACGTAGTCGGCGGCCTGCACTATGAGAGGGTTGGTATGTGTGACGATGCTTTCGAAGTAGCGCTTCGAGAGTTCACGGAAGTGTTGATGGATTGTGTCCATTTTTAGATCGTTATGTATGTCTTCGTTGCGCTGGTACCATTCAGCCCCAGCGGCTTTTCGAAGGAAGCGGTTTTGGATGAATCGTGGGGAATTTAAAAGAGGGTCATGTGACGAGATTTGTCACTTCAAATGTGCATCCAGCAAGTGACATGACTCAGCTGAAATGTCTGAGAATCGCAGCGTCAACATGGTGGCTTCTAAAAATGATGTCAAAAACTGATTTACTAACGTACTTTAGTGGTTACAAGTTAAAGAAATCGGAGTGAATAAAAATAAAATATAATAGCGTTTTATTCGCAAATTGAAGCTAGGTCGTTTTTTTACAAGTGTTCTTTTCGCGAAAGCTCAACATTTTCAACTCTGTCGTTAATGTCGCTGTCTCGCGAGTCGCGGGAAATTTAAAATAGGGACACGTGACGAGATTTGTCGCTGGCCGCCACTCACTATTTGTAGGTTAAGGTGTATGCTGATGTAAAATGAAACACATTGGTAAACACAGAGCAGGCTTTAATGTGAGTACGATTAAACTAACATCTAGTAGAGACTTGTAGAAAAACATTATATTTAATGTGACGAAGAGTTTAGGTCAATTTAAAGTCTCTCTTCCCGCCCTGTCCGCGCTTCATGTACAGCAGATCGTCTATGACAAACCTGCAAGGTAATAAATCACAATTATGATCATCCACAACAATAAGGTATGTTTTATTTATATTAATTGGATATTGTTAACATTGGTAGAGCCCGCAACGGTGAAATACCACGAATTCACAGAAGACAGGCGTGAAGTAGAATTATTCTGCGTTTCATCCGATGAGTGAAGTGCCGGAGGCCTAATTCCAATCTTCTTTCTCTTCTCATCCTTTAGTATTAAGGAAATTGGGATGTGAAAGGGAAGAGGACTTGACGGTGGAGGGGATGAATAGGAAAAGGAAATAATCATTTTCTATTTATCCCCTCCTCTGTCCAATAAAGGTAGGTAACGCTTCTGCAACTCATTAGCTCGTTACAGATGTCTATGTGTAGCGATCTCTTGATATCGGGTAGACCGCTTGCTCGTTTGTTTGCCACCCTTGACTTTAGAGACGCCCCGACGTGTCTCCTTCCATGAAATAAAAAAAAAATACCAGAGAAGTGAGCAGAGAATACAGATTTTCACTTGACACACTCTCTGCACATCTGGCATCTACATCCATACATCTACGCATACACTCGACGGTTACGGCTACTATTAATATCGACTTTCTTTAGGAATTAAAATAACTCACCTGTAGAATAATAGTGGCAGTGGCACGGTGGCCAGGTGCCAGAGCGCG
>JWHW01038087.1:45773-66103 GCA_000931545.1 Papilio glaucus | reverse complement strand
GGTATCTACTTTTATTATAAAAAAAAAAACCTTTTAAAGAAAGAGGGAGCGTGATTGAACGTCAATTATTTGAAGTAGAACCGAACGAAACAGAGATAGATAAATTGAAGCACTTAAAGCATTCTAGTAAATATAGAAATAGGTTCGATTCAATATAAGAATAATCGTAACACTTCGTAAAATCCAATTCACACTGTTCCGAAAGAAGTATCACTTCAAAAAATTAAGGCAGTGTCAGTTTACTTTGAAAAATGTATTAATGAATTTTCCCACATTAAATCACTAAAAGACTTTTTAAACACCCTATGTTTTATGAGACAATGCAGTTCTGAACATAGCTTTTTACTTACAACAGAGAGCTGCAGGAAGGAGTCGTGCTGGAGCACCTCGGTGGCGTTCCTGTCCAGGAAATTGTAGCAGTAGTCCATCAGCGCCTCCAGCCCATAGAGTCTTTAAAAATATTAAAACTATTGCTTACAAAATATGTTATGTATATTTTAGTTGGTTATTAATGCTTTATATATAATTTGTTGGTTATCAACAGAGCTTCGATTTGAAACGTTAGGGGGGAGGCAAGTCCCATGTTATTTTCCAAAAATATAGATAACATATGTTATTTTACTTATTATTATTATTTCACCATGTTTATTTTCTCTTATGACTTTATTCGTTCGTTATCTTCATAGTAAAGTATAGAGATAAACTGACCTGGCAGCGTCGAGCACTGCGCAGACGTTCTTTAGCGCGAGCACCTGGCGCAAGTAATCCGAGATGGCTGACTCCAGCTCCTGAAAGTTGAACTGGTGGGCTAGTCCCAGCATATCCAACACCGTGTCCTCGCGCAGCAGCGACAGCCCCATGTGCCCTGCGCAACACAGCAGATTCTATGAACTACGGCCTAAACTTTAAAAGGATTAATCTTAATCTATGTTCATAAAAAAAAATACTGGCTAATTTGATATTTATGGTTTACATACATAGTTTTATAAAATATACATTAAATTGTTAACTCATACTTAATACAGTTTAAATACGGCAAAGGCGTTTCTTAAATATTTCTTACTAGCTGGCCCGGCAAACTTCGTTCGGCCCTGTAACTTGCAGCATACCTTACTTGACATTTATCGTTATATTTTGACAATTCATACAATATGATTATAAATTATAGACTACATGCGTAAGTAATGAGTAATACTATAGTAAAATACTGGGAAGAATGAGAGTAGTAGGAGTTAATCCCTAAAAACAAACTCAGAAATTGCACTTGATTCTTTATAGAGAATAAATTAAACAAGTATTGATTACTTATATAAACGCAGAATACTTCTACTTTACACCTGTCTTCCGTGAGGTTGTGGTATTTTATCGGTCGAGCCAGCCCATTCAGTCAATAGATATTGTTGCAGGCTGTACCGCTGTTAAACAAATTTGGTTATGCTTGGTAAAAAAAAATCACTCACCAGAATAAACATATCTCAACAGTGCCTTAAAGGCTTGAAGAGGTGCTTGCAATTCTACTTCAGCCTGAAAGAAAAACATTTTTGGTTACTCTATTTATTGAATTATTTACACATAATCATGGAACTACACACAACTTCTAAACTTAACTCTCTATTTTATTTTCCGCCATTCGACTATTGTCACGAACCATATCCTAGCCTATATATTGTATAGTTGGTTTTATCTTCATTAAGGACCTAAAATTGTTTCATTGTAAATTAAATATTATAAGTATTTATAAGTTTATAATATGATTTTGTAAGTCTGTTTATTGATACAACACTTTAACATCTTTTGTCATCTAGTATGTCATCACATGTCACTATATTTTCCTATCTATAGATAACTGCTACTTGTGTGATACTGAGGTAGGTCGCTGGTAGAATGTAGATATCTGGATTTTAAGCATCACCTATCACTATGTAACCTGGCTTTTTAATTGTTTCATTGATAAAAACAATAATAAATTAATATAAGTAATAAATAACCTGGTTGGCCTCCCTCATGCCTCCATATAGCAGAGCTCTGAAGTAATCGCTGCTTGCTGCTAGGATCACCTTGTGGGCGGGGATCCTCTGACCCTCCACTATGAGAGTCACATCGGAGTACTCTGAGGATAGGCAGAGTGATCCAATGTGCTCTGACAGGTGACCTATTGGTAAAAAAATAATATAAAATATTGCCAACAACAAAGTTGTTTACATATTATATACTAGTTGTTGCCCGCGACTTCGTCCGCGCGAAATCAAATAAAACCTTTTAATCACTTCGCAGAATAAAAGTTTATAATGGTATTTTTATATTATTTGTTATAACCCTACAAAATAAATTGTAAAACATCAGTATAAAGTTTACACTTCAATAAAGTACAAAAGTAATTTTTTTTTATTATTTTACTGGCTTAAAGCAACCTTCGTGCCATTGTAGGTAGCGGGTGGCGCTTTCGATACGGCGACGCGTAATTTTGTTTACAATTTAGAGGGTTTTTAACTTTTTGCGCGGGACCCTAATTATTTTTCCTAAATTAAAGTAGCCTATTTGAATCCCTATAATATTACATATCTTTCAGTAAAATTCCCATCCAAATTGGTTCAGTCGTTTCGGAGATTACCCGGAATAACCGGACAGACAGACAGACAGACAAAAATTTTTAAATTTGCATTTTCGTTAAAAGTACCGTATATACATCATGTGCACTGAGTCTGGAAATTGTATTTTGATATTACATACAGACACTTCAATTTTATTTATCTGTATAGATATTGCAGTTATAGTTAGCATTATTGTTCCAAAATATTTATTTACTTTCTGTTTACATTGTACATGCCTGCACTAGACATTTATTTACAATAATTAAGATTCATCCATTTTTTAAATACAACACTGTTTGTTTTCTTGAGATCTGAAATGGTACATTTACATATTATGTTTACACACTACTTGTCAGAAATTTTATAATGAAAAAGTTCTTATAAACGCCTAGATTTTTTTTAAATTCATCATCATCAGTAGTCTTGGGGTGAACTACATAATATGTTGTTTTAACTATTTCAACAGCTTCTCCTTGACCAGTTTAACATATACTAAACCTATTGCATAGTTATTTTCAAAATCAATTACACTATACTATAAGTCAAATTTGTCACTATCTTGGGAACTAATACATTTAGAGGCCCTTTAGTCCTGGATGTAATTTAATAAATCAAATAGTTTGTTGTTTTCTATTATTTTAAGCTTGTATAGTAAGACAAACAACATACTTATATGTTCAATATCTCCCACCCTTGTGCTGGGGGAGTTGTTCACCGTCATATACTGGTGTTGGCTGCTCATCTTTTAGCTCCAGCATCGAACGCAAATCTCTAAACAAAGTAAAGCATAAATATCACTACACCACTTATTTTTTACTTATGAATTCAAGCATAATTTTTTTTTACTGAGTACTGCATAATCTTTAACAAATAATAAAGTATTGCTTCCCATTATTATTCTAGTTCTATATGTTAAAATCTTTATATTTATAATATAAATTAAAATTCTATACAGTATTTCTTCTAAACATTGAGAATTATTACACATACATTACACATTTATTTCTAGTAGTTATAATATTTACATTTATAAAGGATAATTATTTATGATAATTAGATAAATATTTCTGAAAGATTACACTATATTTGGCACTCAATAGAATGTTAATGAATATAAATTATAGAATATTTCAAGCTGTCAAAATACTCAGTATAGAGTATGTTTATTTTATCCCAATGAGGTTGAAAGATTTGAGAGCTTGTTTTTATTTTTGGTTTAAAAAATATAAGCAGCAGTAATAAATAAGTAGACTAAAACATCCGTGATTTTATAAAACCTATGTAGAAACATTAATTATGGTAATGTCTGAAGAAGTTCTTATTCACAAACATATAAAGACACAACTGTCTGTTTCCACACCAGTTGCTCTCAATACAACCTAGCTGACGCAGCAAAAAATCTTAAAAGTGATAGAGCCTGCAACAACAATCTCTCACACAAATAGGCCAGCTCAACCAATGAAATACCATGACCTCACAAAGACAGGGGTGAAGAAGTACTGCGTTTTGTCTAATAGGTGATGTGAAGGAGACCTAAATCTAATCCTTTTTAATAAGCAAAGGATAGAAAGGGGAAGAGGATTTAACAGGGGAGCGGATGGATATGAAAAGGAAATCCTTTTTTATGTTTATCCATTCCTCTGTCCATTAAAGGTAGGCAACTCGTCTGCAAGTCAACTGTGGATAAGGGACTTAAAATCTATTTCTTTTAAAATATTTTGTATCTTTTAAAATTGTTAAATGTCTTTCACATACAATGTTTTGTAGATGTCTAATCAAAAGTACGTAACTGGACACGTAAACGATATATATTGGAAAGCTCAACTTAAAAAGATGCAATGTATAACTTAATATGTCTAGATTAATCGAACCATAAACCGGCAATATATTGCGAAAGATCCGTGTTTTCCTCATAAAATCGTACAAATATTAACGCGCAGTGACAATACTTTAGACCATGGGTACCAAAATATCCACATACCTTAAAATGTGAAATCTAGGAAGTGGTGTTCGATTTTCAATATTTAAAGATTTAAGACTTAACAACAACAAATAGAACTTTATTTTAGAGAATTATAAATAAACACTCCAAAATGAAAGCAATATCCCTTGAACTGACATTTGGTTATTTTGATGTGTTTATTTTCATTTTTCACTCGGGCGATGGATACGGGGCTTTTGGGTGAGTTTTGTTATTTGGGATCGAGAACTTGAAGTTGCAATTTTTTCACCATACTTTACTATTTTGACCATGCAAAACTGACAAGCTTACCACCGCTTACACTAGGATAGCAAGGAGCGAAGGAGCTTCTTGCGAGTTAGGTTTGATTAGAGTTAGTAGTGAGTAGACCACACGCACGAGCCGATGGAGCGAAGCTAGCGTACTACGGCAGCGGCAGTTGAGTACTAAAACTAAAACCAAAAGCGAAAGCTTTTGAAGTAAAGACATTATGTTTACGAAATTAATTTTTTCAAGAACAGCGCGTTTCATTTTAATGGTAGTGGTGTTAGGAGGAAGCCGGAATACCCAATCCCTCCCCCGCCAAAAGCTAATTCCCCAGATATACAAATTTACCGAAATAATGCATGCATGTGCATAAGTGGCAGAATTATACTGGCACACCAAAAATATAGAAAAAAGTGTGTGACCTCACACGCGGTAAAAGTAAAACTTTGTATTCTAGTTAATTTGGAAGATAATGAAATGATTACACTATCGATGTGGTAGACAGAAAGAGAGAGAGAGAGAAAGAGAGACTGATTGATTGACAAATATTAAATGATTGAAGTAGGAAAGAACGAAAAATAGAGAGAGAGAGAGAAGGAGAGATAAGTTGAAGCACTTAAAGTAACATTAGTGAAGAAGTTTCGCTCGGTTCATATGTATTATATTGCATCACTCTTCTTTAGTATCTCACTAATCTCATCGATGTAGGTACTCCCGGTGATGTCTTTGCCAACACTTCTACTCATTTCAGCAAACATTAATTTGTCTTGTTTCTTTCTTTTTATTCATCCTTACAACACGTGCAAAGGTATGTTTTACCTAGAAAAGTATCTCTAGTCCCAACGTCCACTTTTTAAGCGGCACTATTCCCTTATAATGCTATTTTCCTACATATATTTAATCCTATCAATCAAAGTCGTGCCTAACATTAACATACTTTTAAGGATCGCATCTCAACGGCATTAATTCTACTATGCTTTTTCTGCCAAACCCAGATCTTATTTCCGTATATTAATGTGGGGTCTATGAGACTAGTAGAGCATTGTTTTAAAATGGCTCAGTTATATTAATATATTACGCATGGGTCCATTCTCCCGTAAAAATCAGAGGTATTGGGGTTTGATTTTATAGTTGATTTTTCACTCTCTGACCCCATCAATACATCAGTGGACATTCACAAAGATAGAGAAAGATACAGATAAATCTTGAATCAAGACAAGCTTATACGCTAGGGGAAACCCACAGTTAAGGCCACAAGGCAGTTGTGCGAGGCAAGAAGTAGTGTGAATACAATACTATAATCGTTATTTGACTCGAATCGCGCTCCCTTGGATTGGATACGGTTAAATCGAAGAAGCTGTTATTGAGGAGCAGTCCAGAGGATATTCAATAATAATTTTAATGGTTCATGAGAGACATGTTCTTAATTTTTATTTATATTAAATAATGCGATTATATTTTACACATAAACAATGTAATACTGTTAATTTTAATGTATGGACATGTATCCGAACGGAAAACTAAGTAAAGTATAAACGGAAACTCGTAGCGGGAACGGATAACGTACTTATAACTAACCCTGAATTGTAAAGTTGTAGACATGATAGGTATATTTTTATTTCCGATTTGGTATTTCCTGTTTTTGTAGAATTTTATACATTGAAGTCATAATCAATAAATGCGATTTGTAATTTGGAAATCCTCTCAAACCTATTTAATTTTAATTCACCAAATTTATTATTACATAATAAATACTGTTATAGACTTCAGATATACTTGCTTCGTTACATTATAGCCACTATTTTAGGAACAAAACAATAACAAAGTATGACAATTTATTAATTAAAATGTTTTCTTCAAAAACCTTAAAAATCTTCAAAACTATGTAAAGTGAGGCCTAGATTATTATTTAAGACGGCGAAGAACATTATAAACTTAAGAAATAATACATACGTATTGTGTGGTTATGATATTTATGGAGCACTCGTCTCATTTTTTTTAGCTGAATAATCGGGCGCGAAAGCACCGTCACAGAAATGCTCGTATCTCATTGGCTCAAAATTTCGAAAGTACCAACCTAAGAAATGCTGTAATAATTTGGCTATGTTGTCACAATTATTACCAGTTGTGTAGGCAGGTAAAATTCGTCGCCTTGCAGAGCGGAATTTATTTTTCTTAAAGGGTTTTCAAGACGATAATGACATTGTAATACCTTGAATAATACCAAGAAAATTCTACATCAACTTAACAATATTAAATGTGAGTAACAAAGAGCTGTTTTAGTGTTTCGAGAAGTTTTCTTTTTAAAAGGTTGTGGTCCTGCAAAAGTAGCTGCACAATTGATAGAGTGCGATAGTCGCGAAAGAAAAATGTTCTAATTTTGGTTAATGCAATTGAATACATAAGTAATATAATTTAATTTTAGTTTTTTTTAAATTTGATGACAGAAACTTTATCACTGCGTGTTAATAATATTTGAAGTAACTTTTGCGTAAAATATTTTTACTTGACAATATTTAATTTTTAAATGCGTTACAGGTGCTCAATTATGAATTGCAAAAGATAATTAAAACACCTGTAATGAATTGGCTAATGTTTATAAGGGCGAGAAATGGAGAGGCAGCAGACTAGTGCACTTCAAAACTTTGACGATCCGAAAACAGATATATTGAAAAAAAGATTATTGAAGACTTCTCACTCAAACACTAGTGGCGTTTTTTCACAAAACAGTTTGCATAATAATGTACTGTTGAATACATTGCGCGTGAGTTAAGCTATTTTTGCTTGTGAATTACTATGTTTTGTGTCGTAATTAACAGTTTTTAATATTTTTCAGGCGCCAATCTCGAGCAGCATGATCGTGTCCTCGATGCAGGCCCCGCAGAGCTCGATGCCGATCACCCATAATTTAGTAACACATTCTATAGCTCCTGTAAAAATTCATACCACTAATTCCCCTTATCCCTTGCAGCTGTCCACGGTACACGTGCCAGTGCAAATACCTGGTTCTACTTCTAACATAAATGTTCCTGTTCAACTCTCAGCAGCAACAAGCTCTATGCCTTTACAAATAACACCTGTCAGCCTTCCGCTACAAGTTTCGGGTACAACCAATGTACCCGTCCAGTTGCCAGCAGGTGAAACAATTAATGTTCCACTGCAATTACCCCCAGTTAGTCAGAATATTCAGTTGACTGGACAAACATTGCCATCTATGCCGCTTTTACAAAACGCGCACAGTTCAATATTCCATGTTCATATGGGTTCAAATGCTAGGTCAGCGAACATTGATGTAAATTCTGACATGAGTGTCTCCAGTTCGACTCAGCCTTATCTCCCAGATTCATCTACTGTTCAAGTCAAAATGAACAACCAAACATCAGTAGGTCAAGTTGCACCAAATTCTGCTGTAGTACAAATTCCAAATTCATCCAATAATTCAATACAATTAGCATTACCAAATTCGGGAAATTCTGGAACAGTTCAGTTGAGAGGTGCACCAAGAACTGTGCCACATGTTGTATATATTCAAACACCCACTGGATTAAAACCTGTCACCAACACAGAAGTCATAAGCCAAGCCAGTACCAGTGGGAATCCACCACAGATTATAGTGAGAAGACCCGTGAGTATTTTTTCCTCTCATTTATATTAGCAACTATTAATTCTTCTCGAGAAGATCACTAGACAAAAGAACTAGTCAGTCTTGACTTAGAGACAGTCTAGTAGTGCACATACCAATAAATGGACTTAATTCTTATTATTTTAGTAATAATTGATTCTGAAAAATAATACCAGAAATATTTTAAAATATTGCATTTTTGACTTTTCACATTCAAGTATTTATCATTTATTTTTAATTACAAGATATACTTATGACAGTTTATAGTTAAATTTATTTTCAAAGCTACATATTTTCAGTCTCCTACCTCCTTCCAACCAATATTCAAAATATGATTAACAACTTTGAAACATCTTAAGACTGGACTACATTATTTTAAATATGCAACTATGAAAATATTCATTTTAAAATTGTGTAACATTTGTACAATATACAATAAATTGGACACTATTATTTGCGTAATTATAAAGAGTATTTGTACATATACAAGATTACTTCTTAGATGTTCTATAGAAAATAAGAATTGTTCCCTTTTGTTACAGGTTGCAAATAATTCCAACATTCATTTAATATCAAATGTGAACAAACCAACTATTGCTCAAATGCCTAAACCACTAGGAACAAATAAATCAATTCTTGCACCAGCAAATGCTTCCCAACCCATTGTCATCCAGAAACCCAAAGCAAATGATAAAATGATGGTCCCAGTGAGCATAGCTCCGGTACCACAAGCCAAACAGGCCATCGCATATTTAGGACCTGTGAAGAAAAATACAAAAAACATATCAGAAAATCAATCTATCCTAATATCTAGCAATCAGGCAACTGTGAATTCAAATAATCAAAAACTTTTCTTGACTCCTATGAATATGCCCAAAATGAACAATACCAAATTTATTTTGCCAGTAACCCTGCCAGCCACTATGGCTTCAAAAGGTCCAATTATAAATTTACAAATTGCCAATGGACAGATACAAAATGATCCTCAGGGAAACATTACAGTTATGAGAGATACTGCACCCACGGAAACATCTGATATGCCACATATACCACCTTTAGCAAGCTTGATAAACGGTAAAGATATTGCCATTCCTCAGAGCCCACAGCAAGATAAATCCTGTGCCATATCTATACAGGGCTCAAGAGCTGAGCCTACTGGAGAGCAGGGTGAATATACTTTGTCCATACCTGAAACTAATGCTTCTATGAATGATGATATTTATACTGTATCAATAGAAGACGAGGAAGGTGGGCAAACCCACGAACAATCTTTTACTCTAGCTATACCAGAAAAAAGTAAGAGTTTATTAAATAAGAATATTATTGATAGAGATATTGGGCCTCCGACAGTGCCTGCGCCTGCTATCCTTCGGCGTTCTTATTCCGATAATAGTGAAAGGAAAGTTTCCAATGCAAGTATGAAAAGGCGCATATCGCTTTGCAACGACAATTTTTCGAAGAAAGCTACTAAAGAAACCCTGACACAAGTAAGAATAGAAAATTCGGGAATACAGGATTCAGAAAACAATGATGATCACCGTGTTCCTTCATTGTTCTGTGATGAGAAACTGGATAAAGATCTAGATATCAAAACCAACATGGGAGATTCAGATCCCGAAGACGACAAGAATAAAATAAAGTTGATCCCTGACATAAACATTAACATTTCATATGAAAGTTTAGATGAGGAGAATTCAAGGAAAGAACAAGATAGTAGCGAGTCCACTTCTGAGGAAGACCCCCCGGGCTTAATTTGGAACAATGGTGTTGCACATCTGCAAGGCAGTGGCCTACAGTTTCAAACTAATGAGTTTGGCCTAATTGATTTAATTCCTAGCAAAAATAATGGCAAGGAACTGTCTAACCATGGAGCGAAATATAATACACCACTAAAGCAGTACAATGAAAGCACTGTTAGGGAGAAAAAACCCATGTCTCCAGAGGATTTGTACCGTTGTGAAGGGTGCGGTTGTCATGGCATGGCGGCGGAGTTCATCACCCCAAAATTCTGCAGTTTATCTTGCCAAGCGGAGATGCAGAAGGTTAACCAGAAAAAGAGAGATAAGGAAAGACTTGAAAATGCAAAAAAAAGGAATAAGATGAAGAAGTTGCTAATTAGGAAGCAAATGGCGGATTCTGATTTGATACAAGAATCTAAAGGCAAAGTTTCACCCGGACATTACGATCAGAATGATATTCAGATGTCTGAAGTTCCATTGCTCCAGATGAGTGAAGATTTGGTTGAAGATGAAAAATACCCTTGGATGTGTGGTAAAAATGGATTCTCATGGATGCGGTACTTAGACATATGTAAGGCTAAAGCTGCGCCTGTCAAATTATTCAAAGATCCTTTCCCATATAACCGGAATGGGTTCAAAGTAGGAATGCGTATGGAAGCAATAGATCCCCAGCACCCTTCGCTGTTTTGTGTGGTGTCAGTAGCAGAAGTGCAAGGCTACAGGATTCGTCTGCATTTCGATGAGTACCCCGATTTGTATGACTACTGGGTGAATGCAGATTCTATAAACATATTCCCGCCGGGCTGGTGTGAGAAGAATGGTCGAACGCTGAAGCCTCCAGCTAGTCACACATCCTCTACATTCCTTTGGCCATTGTATCTCAAGAAACTGCGAGCTGTTGGTGCACCAAAGCATCTATTCCCACATCTTACTTCTATGGTAAGCTGTACTTTGAGTATTTCTATAGACCATTTGATGAGAGTTAAATTGCATTGTCAATATAGATATGAGATAAAGATTTCATTTATATATACACTTCAGTTCAGTTCACTTCACACAAGAGTTGAAGACAGTTGATACCAGTTTAACTGTCAACAATTTATTTATATGCTATAAAAATAACATTTATGTTTTATATCCTAAGATAAACTATTATGTAAATAACAGTGTACGACACAATGTCAAAATTTCTAGGAATATATGTATTTATCAGTAGTATTAACAATAAGAAAAAAGTTTCCTATCAATTCAGTTTAGTGATAGATTTATACACCTCCGGATACTGCGATCCATACATATTCAACATTCAAAAGTGAAGCTCGATTTTTTCCGTGAATGTTTACCAGAGTGTCCGCCATACCCCAAAATGGGGATTATGCTCAACATATAAAAATAGTATTGAGTTCTTAAAAATAATACTGTAGTATCTCATGAACCGTGATAGACTGTTGAAATTTTCACAAATGATGTATTTTTGTTGCCGCTATAACAGCAAATACAGTAACAAAACAGAATATAATAAATATTTAAGGGGCCACATTTAGCTTGAACTATGCTTGTTCAATCATGAACTATGTTAGTCTGTATACTGATTTAAGAACTAATTTTTATCATGTGAATAATGTCCGTTTTTATACAGATGGTCAAACCCAATGGTTTCCGTATTGGCATGAAGTTGGAGGCAGAGGACCTGCAGAACGACATGGTGTGCGTGGCGAGCGTGGCGGACATGCTGGACCATCGGCTGCTCATCAGCTTTGACAGCTGGGACCACGTGTACGACTACTGGACCGACCCCACCTCCCCCTACATACACCCCATCGGCTGGGCAGAGGAGAACGGGTACACTCTCACACCGCCCAATGGTGAGTTCATTGTAATTATATTTAATACCGATATTTTTAATCAGAATAATCCAAATGTAATAGGACCCCTATTATCCTACGAGAACTTATATTGATTAGTGACACACTAAGATATGTAGCAGTACACAAGGAGGTGTGAAGTTTTATTTTAAACTAACTGGCCCACGGTTTCACCCGCCCTGCAATTTTACTTAAACGAAATTATATTACCTACAGCATAGACTACGGTCAGACCCAGTGTGACCGTTGTTTATGCTGTAGGTTTTGGGTACGGTTTTTACGTCCGGACGCCTTCCTGACAACAACCTTTCGCGGGAATCAAACCCTCCTCGGAAACATATTACATAAGAATACATAGATAATTTCTAAAATCGTCTATATTCGTTTAATACTGTGTTTCCAAATGTACTATGCGTTTCAAATAAGAATGTGCCCGAACCCGCGCCATGTTGTGACGTCATAGCTGTCAAATCGACAAAAATAGGTAGGGTCAGTAAAACAGATGTTTTTAAAATAATATTAAATATAATAAAATAAAATATTTAATTTCATACCAGTAAAAGAAAAAAAAACTATAACATGTGTTTATAACGACAGAACGAAAATAGCGCCCGTCAGTATTTTTTCATAAAAATTAAATTTACAGTAAATCTTATTTTATCTCTCACTGCACTTAAATTTTCCAGAAATGATGAATTTGAATGATTTTTTTCTACTATTCTACTAACTAACAACTACTAACTATTCAAATTATGTTCACTAAAAAAATATACGCAAATACATTTCTAGGGTACAATCTTTGACGTATCAAGGTCATTTTCGTGCACATTCTTATTTGAAACGCACTGTAGCTGTTACTATTGCAAGGGAGCACCGCACGGTGCTGAATAATCTCCGATATATGTCCGTGCACGTTTAATGATTTAACGCACAATGTATCAAGCTGACGCTTCTTCAGCCTAAGCTGAACCCTATTTAATATGATCGATTTCTAGATATGAGGTCGCTTATACTGGAGTTGCAAAATCTAACATTTAATTAAACTTTCAGCCTATTCAACTGAACAACTATGTAGGGCCCTTACTAATAGTTTTTCTCAAATATCTTCTATGTACAGACAGCGATCAGTTACATTTTTATTATATGTATATATTTTATTTATAAGTAACACATTTATTATTATCATTATTATTTTAAACTGTACTTAAAAAGGGTAAAAATGTCATTATAAACAATATTTCATTGACAATAAATGAGAGATGAAAAAAAAAATTATACAATTCAAAAAAAGTATAACAATTATGTAGTATAACAATACATAATTTGGTTATGTATGGTTGTTTATAGATGTATGTATGTAGACGCGAGAGGTGTGCAGCCAAATGAAAATCCCTAATCCTCTGCCTAACAAGCCAGTTATGGCCGTGAGCGAGAGAGGCGAAATTATATTTTTTTACCTTAGAGTCTGAATAGTGGAACCTCAAGTACGACAGTGTAAGACGTGAAATATGTATATAAAAAATAATATGAGAACACGCAAAAGATAACGAGATTTGTAAAAACATTCTGATATTTTTATTGTGTTTGCTGATTCAGTTTCTTGTGATATTGGCAACGTACAAATAATAGTTATGCCAATATTGACTTTCATTGTTAAATTTAGATATTAAACCCTGATACAATTCGTTGCTGGCAACAAAAAATCTGAATAATAAAGTTGTTGTTGCAGTAGCTGAATAAGTTTGAATTTTCTTGTATACCTCGATATCTTATTGTTTATATTGGTACAATTTTCTTAAAAATGTCGTTGTTCAATATTACGCCAGTAAGTTGGTAATGCGCTAGGACCTTGTCAATTTACATCAGCGTGAAGTCATCCGTACCTAAAAAGTATAGCTAGCAAAATAATTCTAATAGTGAATTTATTTTATTTTTGGTTATGGAATTATTATTGTTAATAAGTATATAACAATTGTATAGATATCTTTTAAAAATAAAACCAAGTATTAATAACTAGCTGTGCCCCGCGGTTTCTTCTTTTTTCAATTTTCAAACGAAATGATATAACGTGCTTAATACTACCGTAACCTCATCATCATCTCACTGCCCTTTTTCGTCGACACAATATGGCCGTAGCACAGTTAAATTGATATAACTTTTTTGTTTATAAACCGATTGAGATAAAACAAACACTAAATGTTAAGTGAAGCTTACCACAATAAATTAGTGAAAATCGCACCCAAATTGGTTAAGCCGTTCCTGAGATTAGCGGTAACAAACGCACAGACAAACCGACAAAAATTCTAATAATCATTGATTTGGGTTTTGTTGCATTTATGAAGGCCACCAATAAAAGTTTTTCTCAAATATCTTCCATGTACAGACAGAGATCAGATACATTTTTATTATATGTATAGATGTGTTTTCTTCCGATAAAAGTCGGTTAGTTAAATTGATGTGTCTTTATATGTTCCAATGTTGATTCTCATGCTGTAATGAGAATATATACTAGCTTGGTATGCAGGTTCATATTTTTGATCTCACCAAATACACCATGTTTTGGTTGAGATTTTCAATATCCGTGATTAACTATGGCATTAATTGGTTTTTCATATTTAAATAGTAATTTCACGAGCATGACTGAAGTGTCCTACACATTTTAAAACAAAGATGACAACAATAGCACCAAACAAGATAGTGTTGCTAACGGTACAGAGTATTCAATGTCACAAAATTACGTCATCAAAATGGCGGCTAGGTGCATTATCAATTTGCTGGGTATTATCTGTGGGACATTTCCTGAAGTTGTGCAACAATTTAACCTAATATTAGGCTCATTTTGTCAACTGTCAGTGCAACATTATTTAGTCTGTGTACAAGAAATCAATTTTAATTTTTACAATTATACATAGTTGGTATTATAAGTACGTGGTACTGGTTTGTGTACCTTCTATGACTAGAAATTTCATATACTAACATACTGACCCACTGAAGTACTTAATTTTACTCCTTTTTGTACTTCCCTGTCAATGTACGAAAATTGAAAGTGGAACACTTAACTCCAGATGAAGGCCACGTGGCCGTTTTCTCTTTTTATAAAAAAATGATCTTTTAAGCAACACAACGGGGTCAAGTGGACAACAAAATAATTTCTGAGCGACGCACTTGTTGATTACATTAAATAAGTTGCAAGCCGGACAACTTGTCACCTTGATACGGTGCGCAGTTGTATGGCACATCTTTTATCACTATTGGAGGAATTCAAACAATCTTCAAACGAGGTTCTTGAATCAAATGAATATAATTTTGTTTTGGTTGCTTTGTAAAAAGGTACTTACTGACGTGGCATGTCTGAGAAATTATTTGTTTTTTTTTCTCTCAATTTTTTATACTGTGCTTATAAACATTTTGTATAGATTTCAGTGCCTTATACACTAATATCTAATTTATTTTAGTATTGATTTAATTTTTATCTTTTGTCTCGTTAAATAAAGTAATTTATTTTGGGTAATTTAAATAAAATTGTTATTGTTTTGTTTAATTTATAAAATAACACTATCTGAGTCTGTAATTATTGATTCATATTTGGTCACTCCACTGGTACACGAGTTTGTTTGCGTGTAAACAGGAATGCGTCTGTTATCAACAGCGACGCCCTCAATTACCCTGAGCGGTTGCTCACCTACCGAAATGTATCGACAAGTTGGCTTAATTGTTTTCTTGTTATATGTTGCAATATGCAACTAAGAATTATTTTTTTTTATTTATTGTTGTTGCTATTTATTATTTTAATCACGACCAATTTATTTTATTTAATCTTTCTTTATCTCTAGAAATGTTCTAATCCAACTCATTTGCAAACATTCCCTGCTTTCTTGAAATTATTTATTTTTGTTAAGAGTATGAGAGATTTCCCAAAATCATTAATTTACATGTTAATAAGTAATTAACAAAAAAAACCTCGTTCTAGTCTTGCGTTGTACTCGAAACAAAGGTAAATAAAAACACAATTATAATTATTAAAGTTGAATTGTAAATTTATTCTTCATAGTTGAACGCATCGGTGTGTTCGCGACCTTACTATACGTGCAATTTTAAATATTCATATTTTTTAAATAGGAGAAGAAGGGAAATGAACAAGTGGGTCACTTGTGGGCACTGAACATAGG
The DNA here is from genome assembly GCA_000931545.1 of Papilio glaucus. NCBI lineage: Eukaryota > Metazoa > Arthropoda > Insecta > Lepidoptera > Papilionidae > Papilio > Papilio glaucus. The sequence continues at coordinate 49,890 of JWHW01038087.1, read as the reverse complement.
TAACCAACAAGATCCGACAATCGCAGGACTTAGATACAAGGTATAGGAGAGGTATAGGAGTAGAGAAGGGAATAGGAATAGGAGAAGGGAGTAGAGAAGGCCCTAAGGAGTCGCTTACGAGCGAAGCGCAAAAAATATAGATAACTACGTCGCGCACATATTTAATTTCAGCTAGATCGTACACCGTCCCCATCGGCTTATTACGGAGCTGGTAGGGTATTCTCTCCCATGCTTAAAGTGTTTCTGGAGTTTATTCCACCACATCTTCCAGCGTTACCACTAGCTTTTCGAAGTGGTAGTAATATTAACATTTTGTGCAACATCGGTGCTGGCCCTACCATTATTAACGTGTACAGTCGGGACGATCTTGGGAAAACCTGCGAATTACCCTACGAACCTACGTTATCATTACGGCAGTGATGTAGCATATCTGATGATCATGATGAGAGGATCGTGTAGGATCTGTCAGTCTCATTATATTTGTGCCGCCATTTTGTCGTCTTCCCCGGTTTGCTCGTAACAGTGCTGGTAGAGGAGTTTTACTCCTCTCGGAAGATTGTATACATTGCTTTAACTGGTGGGGGGGTCATAGCCGAGATGACTGTCAATTCTATTTTATTATCAATATATAATAAGCCTTTTTAGTATGTTTCCCCACTGCAGGGATACAGGCCTCCCCTTCGAGGGATGGAAGGGGCCGTCATCCACCACGCTGGCCCAGTGCGGGGTTGGTGGATGTCACATATCTTCGAATTTGGTGGTTTTAAGACATGTTGATTTCCTCTCGATGTTTACCTTTACCGTTTTTGGAGTAGTAGTGGTGAAGTAAATGACACTAAGTATGGCGTTTGCCTGGGTTCGAACCTGCAACCTAGAGTACGTAAGTCGCGGCTTATACCACTTGGCCACCACTGCTTTTGTAGTATTACATCATTTATATTATTTTGTAAATTAATATCTTGAGACTACGTATTGTCATTAAGAAGCTATTGTGATCCGTGTTAATTGATTGCTCTAATCACATTAAACAAGTCGCACATCGAGAAGTCTCGATAAAAAGAATGAGGTGTAGTCGATTTATTTTCAATTCGCTCGATATCTCGATATACATTTGTTTACCGTCGCGCCAGTATCGCACCAGCCGCCGGTCGGGTCGGACGTGTCCGCGCGCGGGAGCTGTATATTTAAATGTCATTTGATATTAATAATGTAATATAATGAATGTGTGTAACTTTAATGCACTGCTGTCATCTGTTATGCGATGAATTTATAATTAAATATACGTAATGTGTTTTGAGATAAATTGTTTTGTTTATAAGTTGTGTTATTCGTTCGGTTATTTTTGTGTGAATGTTAATTCGACGAGTTTTTAATGTGACTAATTTAACGTAATTTAGACTTGTTTTTATTTTATATATCACATGTTGCGGGCTCTGTATACATGTGTATAAACTGGTACAGTGTCAGATTGGAAATGTGATTATTTTGGCGAAAGGCGGGAAGGCGTCGAAAATGACATTTTTTTTCTTAATTATGCAGTTTTGATGTGGTGAAACCTTTGTGGTCGATTCGTTTTTATCCAGAGTTGCTTTCCAAATGCATATGGTGAGCTTGTTGCCGGTTTAATGTTAACTTGTATTTAATATATCATGATGCAAGAGTGAATCCAGTTCCAAATTTAGATATTCCGGGATTTAATTCTGGATTCGATTTTTTTTTCAAATTACGCATTATCAATATTGTTTGGTTAATGATTAATGAAATATCATTTAGCGTGTCAGTCCCGATGATCTATAAGAGGAATTTTAAACTGACCGTATCAGACAACTTTATTACTTCTGCCCACCTAAACGGAGTGGTCGCGATAGCTTATCGTACAGAAACTCAACAAGCAAATATTACGTTGCACAATACAAAAAAAAAACAATGTAATCACTGCCTACCCCTTTGGATTACCATGTCCATATATGTTTAATTATAACCATTTCAGTTGGCTTTTACCTCATTGTGCTCAAAGCAATAATTATTGTATTAATTACGATTTTAAAGAACAAACGCTACCAAAACTGAAAATACATTTCATGACATTAACCAGCACCTTAAAACTTTGTGTATTTTCTATTATTAAAAAAGAAGATAAACTAGGAAGCGGAGCATCTGAGGCTAGTTGGCCACCGTTTCCTAAAACATCAAATTCTAAGTCTTTGAATTGGACAGAAACAGGGGTAGACAAAATAGTTGAATAAGTAGATGGGAGTAGTGCATAAGAGTGGAAACAACAGTTCTGTCTACCCAAATTTAAATAAACATGTGAATATAAATGTTAAAAAGGGGGGCTGGCGTGGGAGCGAAGGTTATTTTCTCATAAATATCACATTTATTCGTTAATAAAACATGAATTTGAAATTGTCGGTCAGATGCAGTGCAGTTTATATCAGCGGGCGTCGAGCTTACGTCGTGACGGCTGAAACTTTGTCCTGATTATTTCACAAAATTTAATTACAGTACAAAAAATACGTTTCACGATAAGTTCTTACAATTGTGCCCATCTTTTATCTGTGGCTCAACACTGCTACAAGTGTACAGTCACATACATTGGCCTAATCTTGTGTTGTAGACTACAAAGAGGCTGAAACGTTCAGTTGGGAGGCGTACTTGGCGGAGACCGGCGCCGCGGCCGCGCCTCCGCGTGCCTTCCGCCCTCGCGCGCCGCAAGGCTTCAAGCCCGCTATGAAGCTCGAGGTGGTGGATCCCAGGGTAAGCAATTTTATATAGTATAAAAAAAAACAAATGAGCTAGTGAATTCAGTGGTATTAGTAACAGTAAGAAAGGTTATTGATGCCTTGTGAGACTTTTAAGGTCTTTTTGAAGTCCCTGAATTGAAATAGACAGTACTTCATATACTACTGCATGCTTTTGACCTTAAAGCATACTTATCACCTTACAGCATACTTTGCAACATGCAAAGTATGCTGTTTTCATACACTAATTGTATTAAAAGTTAATATTAAGCTGACAGGTTTTCGTTCAGCGCCGTAAGCGTGTTGAATCAGCATTTACATTTGAACCTAGTAATGTTATTGGTGCAAACGTTGAGAACTGAACCCGATACCCGCGCTTTATGTAACGTGGCTTGCAATGGACTATCAGTGCTGTGGAAATAAGACCTTATATAAAACGATATATTTATTATCTTTAGTCGTGTCAATTGTTTCGATGCGTTCGGTTTTTGTTTTTATAAGAAATTAAAAAACACTCGCCCCCACCATAACAACGATTGTGTATCGCGAGGATTTTGCATAAGACAATCGTGTGTCGAGTACAGTGCCGTGTGGACAGCTCGCATATTGTTATTACTTATGGGCCCCCGCGTTACAAACCGTGATAAGGATACTGGTTGTGCTGCGTAGACTCTACAACAGCAGAAATTGCAGAGCGAGGTAGAGTACTTGTACGTTGCGCTTTAGTGATACAGGTTCATAAAGTTGATATTACTTAAAAACTTATTGAACACTTATTCAGCCCTTATATACTTATTAACTTATTATAAACGATTTACTTGTTAACGATAACTTAAAAACAAGATAAAACCCAAAGTCCAAAACAAATGCCCTGTATACTAACAGGGAAATTAGGATAAGTGATATTTATTCGTCAGGTGCCGTTCTTGATCCGCGTGGCCAGCATCAGCGAGGTGAAGGGGCACCAGGTGCGCGTGACGTTCGACGGCTGGCCCGAGGAGCTCTCCTGCTGGCTGGACGACGACTCGCCCGACATGCACCCCGTCGGCTGGTGTCTCAAGACCGGACACCCGCTCGAGCCGCCACTCAGTGAGTATACGACTGCATAATACACTGAATTTAATAAATTCATCAGTATAAATAAAACTAAGAGCAATTTCCAGCAGCTGGCGTTATACGCTATGGACTACAAAACATAAGTTCGTGGGTTCTAATCCACCATTCGACTAATGTAAACCATTTCCAAGCAAGAGAGTCGGAGAAGTTGAAACAAATATTAGCAAATTTTAAGACAATTATCTAATATTTCTGTAATAAGAAAAAACATTACGTCACATCGTTAATGCAAATATTTATTTGCGAGTATATTAAATGTG
>JWHW01038087.1:2733-12906 GCA_000931545.1 Papilio glaucus | reverse complement strand
GTTATGCAGCTATCGCTGCTGCTCGCTGGGTGAAGCTGCAAACAAATTATATTTCTGATTAGCTTAATTAATTAATGTGACTAGTATCCATGGAAGTTATGTAATAGTCTGTCACTAAACAGAACGTTACGTGCAAATAGAACCCCGACTGTGTTTGAGACAATGGCACCCAGAGATTTCCAAATATAAGTCGAGTGTTAATGGAAAAAACATCTATATTTGTTGTTGAAGCGCGTGTGACTGTACCTGAGCGTGCCTGGCGAGTAACTCTGCGACCTGGTCCTCGAGGTAGGAGATGCGGTGCGTGAGGCGCGTGTTGTCGGAGCGCAGGCCCTCCTTGGTGCGCTCCGCGTCCTCCGCCGCCGTTCGGAGAGCACCCAGCTCTGAACGCAGTGCTGCCGCTTCGTTCTGCAAATTTTTTAAATTACTAATTATAAAATGAGCTCTGTCTTACTTTCGAATTACCATCGAAAGACTTAGAGGCCAGGCCACTGGGATAGAAGTGCGCGAAATCATACAGAAGCATTATAGAAAGGTGAAGTAAGGAGTACTGACGTGTGTGAAGGTGTTGGCGGGGGGCGAGGGGTGTGCGGGCCCATGGTCGCGCAGCAACACGAGGCGCGCCGTGCCGGCCGCGGCGAGAGCGCGCTGCAACTCCTCCTGACTCTTACAGCTTACCATTGATGTCCCATTTACTTCTATTAACCTGTATTAATTAGGTTAGGTTAAATATGGGACGATTTTTTGTCAAGTCTGTAGTATTTGGAGCATAAACGTTTTTCTAATTTGCCAATTTTTTTTCTAAAAAATATTGGTAGATTTTCGTAATTTACTAATATTTTTCTTTTCACCATTCCAACTAAACTTAAGCGCGCTTTTTAGGTTCCGTACCCAAAGGGTAAAACGGAACCCTATTACTAAGACTCCGTTGTCCGTCTGTCACCAGGCTGTATCAATCGTGATAGACAGTTGAAATTTTCACAGATTATGTATTTCTGTTGCCCCTATAATAACAAAATACTAAAAAACAATAAAATAAACATTTAAAGGGGTAGCCCCCTTACATACAACAAACGTGATTTTTTTGTCATTTTTATTGATAATGTTACGGAACCATTCGTGCACGAGTCGGTCTCGCACTTGGCCGGTTTTTTTATTTTTATTTACGATAAAATATGATTCACTATGTTTTTTATGTTTTGTAAATAATCAGTGTAGTAAAGACTAATGTATTTTTTTAATTACAATTTCCATGCAAAATCCACCATACAACATACAACAATCCACCATACATACATACATGTTACATTTACATACAAACAAAACAAGTAAGGCCTAATGAGGCCTTACTTGTTTTGTTTATTAATCTGTACACTAATGAACATGGTGACCATTAAAATAACTCGTTTAAGTTCAGAGTAAATAACTGGCTTGGTAACATCGTGACCTCTGAGCTCGTGGCTAACGAGGCGGGCTATCAGTCCGGGGACGCGCTGGCGCCGGGGTCACCCCGGTTCACCACCACCTACAGCCATATCGCGTCGAACATCGCGAATTTTATTACCTAGGCTTCTGTTCCGGGTTCCTTTGTTTTGTTTCATAGAGACCCGCGGGTCATCTGCTGTCAAGACTGTTGTCTATCAACGAGGAAGCAGAATAATACATTCATTGCTAGCCTTTATGCAACAAAGAATAAAGCTCGAATTTGTGTGTTCTCTTGAAATATCTTAATTTGTTATAGAAAAATGAAACTCAAATGAAATGTAACTAAGAAGGGTGATATAAGGAGTACCCGTAACCGACGAGCTTGTACGAGAGAAGTGAGAGAGGTGTGCCAGGATTGCGCCAAATGGAAATCCATGATCTCTGCCTAACCCTCTGGGTTACGGTCGTGAGCGTATGTTTATTTATTTATTTTAAGAATGAAACTCCGGTAATGTCTACGTAATCGCTGAAGGCATAGGCCTTTCATAAGATGGACCGAAGATTTGGTCAAAGTCCGCTGAATGGGCGTCAGGGAACCGATCAATGAAGGAGGCCTACGTCTAGCAGTGGAAGAAAAGCTAAAACCTTCAATTACGAAAATATACAAACTCACCTGTCTCCTGGCCTGAGTGGTGAGTGGTCAGCTGCCCAGTGCACCGCCAGCCCCGCACCGCGCGGCGCTGCGCCCCACGCTGCGCTGCCCGCGCCGACCTCCGCGGACACCAGCGTCGCCCGGCCTCCGCATTCCTCCACCACGCTGCAACACGAACATTATGTACCTGATAATAAGTGTTAATTAACGACAGCCGCTTATGTAAAAAAGAAGAAGAATTAACATTCTTCAGAAGGAAAATATAGTAAACGGAAGCTCGAAGAGGATTGGACCTCAAACCATGCATAGGTGAAAACTCATAAATATTTTCTCTGACCCTGCACTGGGCTCACTCATTTTACAAGCCAGTAGAAATTTTAAAGCTCAATACCTAAACGTGAACACGTGGCAATCAGCCCAACCGTCGTGTACCTGGTCAATGGACAACCTGTAGTCCAGTAGTAGTACCTTCCTAATAGGAGGGCAATTAAACTCTATTTGTATAATAAAAGAAATAACCTGGCATACTGAGTTGTTAGCTGCTGGTCCTAGCTTCGATTGTGAAGTGTCACAGACCTGTGACATTTGTGACAATAAGGTAAATTAAAGCTAATTGTATCTAAGGTTACACTTTTTGTTTTATGGCTGGTTACTAAATGAGCGTCGTAATAGCTCGCCGAGACTTACAAATTAATTCTTTCTACAGCGTCCAGTACCGATGTTTAATGAGTGTTATACTATGAGGTCCGCCGGCAGTCGTTAGCAAGTTTAGCTTCATAAAAAACTTTGCACGACTTCCTTATTACAAGGTATTTAGGATTAACATATCTAAACCTATAAATAGGCATAAAGTTGTAAAATAATTCAGGTATTTTTGGAATGTTAATTATCCAGTATGTACGGGTTACGATTTCTAATTTGTATGTAAGCGATCATATATAGAGGATGCGGCCCAGCAAGCGGCTCACCTGATGTAGGTCTGCCGCCATTTGTGTAATATCGGATTTATTTATAAATTTAAAGGAATCTTTTGAGCTTGCGGCGTAATTTTAATCGACTTATAGATTTGGCAAACTTACTAAAGATCGGGATTTAAACATTTAAAAAACTTTAGTTTAATTAACTAGTACTTTGCAGATTTAGTATATTTTTTATCAATGATAATAACTTAAATAAATCTTTATTTAGTCTATCTGTACGATATAGGCCGTCACTAAATACTTAATATTATACGGAAGTCGCTCATAAACGCGAGTATATGCACAACAGTAACAAAGTTGTACAAACAGACATATTTACTAGCCGCTGATTGATAGCCGTCAAGATTTACGAGCGAGTGAGGGAACCGACGGTGCCAAAGCGACCAGCACATACTACATACATCCACATATATATAAAGCATCCCTACTCGGTCATCGATATCATTTGACCTTGCCTACTAAAGAGATAGGTTGGTACAAGATCATTAGCATTTTAACAGTGGTAGAGCCCGCAACAATAACATCTGTTGCACGAATGGGCCGACTCGACCGGTGAAATACCATGACCACACAGAAAACAGACGTGAAGTAGAAGTACTCTGCGTTTCGTCTGATGAGTGAGGTGTCGGAGGCCTAACTTCAGTCCTCTTCCCCTTCCCACTCGTTCCTCATAAGGATAGGATGGGAACGGGAATAGGATTGGACGAGAGGGGGTTGGCGGGGAAAAGTAAATATCCTTTTTCTTGTCTATGTCCTACTCTGTCCATTGTAGGTAGGCGACGCATCTGCAACACATTTACGTGTAGCGGATGTCTATGGGTAGCGCTCACTTGGTTTTGAACGAGATGATTCATCATTCAGATTATCAAACAATATCATTTATTTATATGCTATATGTACGACATACTAAAGAAGGGATATAAGGAGTACCTGTAATCGACCAGTATGTATTAGATGTAGAAGAAGCGAGAGAAGATCGCGCCAAATAGCTTTGCTCTGCTTACCCCTCCGGGTGACGGGGGTGAGTGTTTATTTATTTATATTTATTCTTGGCGTTCATCTCGTTGTTAAGCGTTGACCAGTATGTTAACCTTTTATTATGTATTTAGTAACAGAAAATTGTTTTTAGGTGATTCTTAATACTAGAAAATGGTTATGTCTTATCAGATAGACCATTTTTTAACAGGAATTGACTCTTTTAGGGTAATAAATAGGGTTCATTGATAATTTAAATTTTTCATCAAAGGGGTGATAGTAAAATGCTTATAAACATTCCCTGGACTTAAGGCACAACAGGGCGAAGGATGGCAGTTGTGTCGAGGCAGCTCCCTATGTCAGGCGCGTGTTATGCTAGGCTAGGTGGGAGTGTCGGGGCGCAGGAGCAGTGACCGTGCGGTGGCCACGCGCGCCCCCACTTACAAACTGAGTCCTGAATAAGTTGGTATTTCAACTGTTAATTTTAAAAGGATATTAATAAATTTTCAGATTATAATTTGCCAAGGCAAATATAATTTATATCTCAATTTATTTAGGCCTCTTAGGGCGCTTGTTGAAGTCTATTTTTTTCACAGACCGTCAATAATAGGTGTTGGTGGATCCGGCGTAAATTGGTCGCCGGACCGGTATCCGTTGTATGGCGTTCATTAAAAAACCAAAATCGGCAAAAAACACGGTCCGACTACCAGCGAAAAAAACGGACGAAGAAGCAGGCTTATTCAGGCAGGCTTGTCAATTTAAATCAGTCGGTCTCGACCAGACCTGATTGAAATTGACTAAAGACCAAAAAAGGAATATGACTAGTATTTTCCTCTTTTGGTCATAAGAGTATTTTCGTGTTTGTGTCAAAGATAGACACGGGTCACGTTAGATTGGATTAGAGATTTATCTTGTCTGAGCATATAACACTTCAACTGTTGTGTAACAACACTACGTCTACGTTCAAACAAGAAAATCTTATATTAAAAACATACGTGAACATTATTAAAGTGATCTGAAATTAATTTAGGATTCATGTTCACAAAAGTTATCTATCGATTGTTCTATCTACGTCACGACCAGCGCGTTAAAAAGTGTTGCGGATACAGAAAAAATAATTGAAATTATGTTAAATACTTGTTTAAATTGATTTTAATCTTTAGTTTTAGCTCTGCGAATAACTTTGACTTTTCAGTTGGATGTTTTAAGCTATTTATTTACTCTTTATTTATTAATATTTATGCATATATAATAACGTATATGATGTGTATATTTTTGAGTATATATCATAGCGGCGGTGAGTGGGGAAACAATTGTTCAGCCTAGCTACGCTACTAGCTATTTTATTTTCGGGTTAAAATATAGACTATGTCATTTTCTGTATTGGTCCTTTTCTGTTGACAATGTGTATGCTCAAATACATGATGATCGGATAAGTTGTTAAGAAGTTAAAGCGTAACAACTCACATTAGCATTTATAATATTAATGAGTAAGGATGCAATTTTATGAAAATCACAATACAAGCAGCGTGGTCACCCCACGCGCTGGCAGCGCAAGAGGTCGCGCACTCGACACCAACGCCCCGCGGTTGCGCAGCGCCTTTTATTACCATTGTTCATTTCTACAGGACGTTTTTCACTTTTAGATCTGCGCATAAATTTTTGCAGAAGGTATTTTCACAACTGTTCCACAATATTTCTTAATAGACATATGTTTGGTGCTCTATTAGTAAATAGAGGTTTGTTTGTATGGAGCTGGAGTTTACGAGACATAATCTACAATTGTAGAATGTTAATCAACATGGATGACACGGATGACATTTGCAATTCGGTCGCGTTCAACGAAAGTGAAATTAAGCGGCTGGTGTTGAAACTTTATTATGTATTTAAAATTTAAACTAGTGATTGTAGTAAATTAGACAAAGGATTGTTTACTTTAGCAAACTTATATAGATTAAAACTTTTGAAAGAGCAAAGAATACAATTTGTATCTGTCAGGCATATTATCTTTTAATCTGAACTTTGATTAAAGGTGGACAAATTAATACAACTGTCCACTTTCACGTGTACATCACTACAAGAGACTTTATAAAAAAAAAACATATATAACTTTTATCCCGGAAAAATGAACCTTAATTCAAAGACATAAACGCGGCTTTCAATAAAATATAATGTGGGATTTACTTGTATGTTAAAAATAATGTTGTATTAAATACATCTAATTCCCATTTCACCTAGCTTTAAAAATATAATTTCGATTGTATTATGTATAAGACTAAACTGTAATGTTTTTAAAGATCGCAAATGTTTCTTGGGTTTTAAGTTACTTGATCTGTATAGGTGTCGCTAAGCTAATCTAAGCTCATACTTGTCATCTAATTCATGTCTACGTTAAGCGAACACTGCCTGCTATTACTGTTTACTTCAATAAGTAAGGGACTTGTGAGATTATTTCCAATTTAAAATCAAGTCTAGAAAATTCAAGTGCGCTCATATATTGTAGGTTATTTCAATAGAAGGTTTAAGCGCAGCGGCCACATCCATCTGCTGCTAAAGTCGGTACGAGGGATGCATTATTTATAAGCGACTTGCAATCGAACACATCCACGGTATCCAGTGATTTATCCATACGAGTACTAGAAGGGATAACGCTGCGTATGCGCACGAGCTAGTCACCTTCCTTAAGGAGTGAATGCTACCCATTGAAATTTAGACCTTAGGCTTTATTACTTAAGTTAGATATTACAGTGTGAAGAGTGTAAAAATAGCATTTTCTTTAGACTAGAATGTATATTTAAGCCATCAATAGTAAAGTAACTGCCGATACTTCAGGTATCAATTACAATTCAAATAATGGTTCACTATAAGCATACATTTTATATCTCAAATGGTACGCCCCTTTGTAATGTTACTCTGTAAGGTATATTGCATTTCGTATTTTTGTTTTACGTTACCCTGTTTTATTTTTGATCTTTAAAGCTTGTAGTTATCTTGTCTGATATGTGTTCCAACGAGTTAAAATCTAACGGTTAATGTTTTTAACCAATACGCGGTTAAATACGGTTAAAAGGTGTTTGAAAATGTCAAAAGTGAAAGTAAAATTTGACCTTGAGCGATATTCAAATTGTAATTAGACTTCAGGTAGCGTTTTGAAAGCCGGACCGCGGAATGAAAGTAGCATTGTAACCACAGAGCCGTGGGGTTCGTAGCCCGCCCCCAATGACTTTGCAAATCACACTTTCACTATCAAATTTTTCCATTTTTTTTAAACAGTCGCTTCCATTCATACAATTGAATTTCTCACAGGTATCTTGATTTGAAGAGAATTGATATAATTGTTGCAAAACTGATTATTCTTTTAATAATATTGCGGCAAGTTTTTAGGTTATGAAAATCAGAAGTGAGATAAATTTAATTTAGCGAAGTGATTGTCATTAATGATAGTTACTACATAACATAACAAGTTGAAGGTACAATGATAAAATAGATTAACTTAATGAAGCCAGACATCTGATATAATCTGACTAGATAATCTAAAAAGTGAAAACAAAATAGTAGTTAAAGATATCCCACGCGTTAAAGCTGATAGAAAAGGATTCTTATTTAATTTATTTAAAAAAAAATTGCTTTACTTTTTTATCGTTCTACGAGATCATTGTTGGCTGTCACATTATTATCAACAAATATAACTTAATTATTATTTTCATTCAAAATTCAAAGCTATATTGCTCACATTCTGTCACTTTTAGACCACATAATTTTTAAAATCGATGGGGGCTACCATAAGATATCCTGGGAATTAACCGCTGCCTTTTGGCCCATTAGTCCGCTGTCGTTACACGGGTAGGCAGTAACGACACGGGGATCGTTTGTCAAAAAAACGCCTCGTTACCGCACCCGGTGTTCAAACTAACTGTAGTCAAGTAACTGGACACATAAAATGCTGTAATTTTTAAAGTATAATATTTCTGCTATACATTTCAAACTAGCTCCTCGTGCCCGGCGGCGCGTGCCCACCATCTATTTAACTATTATACGAATGTTTATTTTTGGATTTTTTTAACCATAACTAACGAGCAATATTAAATTTAGTTCAGTAGTTTCGGAGTTTGACAATTACAAAGACTATTTTCCTTTTGATAATTAGTAGGTTGGCTCAACATTCCCTAACTAAAACATTATATCGAGGATTTGTTATTCGACTCTTTTGCGGTGTAAAAATAAATACATAAATAACAATTGTGTTCCAGACGGTATTGAAGGATGTTAAATGATATTAAGACCGTCCATCTTCAAAGGTCATGAGAATTTGCGAAAAATAATCAAGACCGACATTTAATTACTGTATAATACAATCCTCGTATATCTTACAATCTTTTCAGCGGCATTTTAACGCTCATGACCTTAAAGACGATAAAGTGATTACTTATGACAGACATTACGAAGCGAATGCGTGGGAGTGTTGCACCGACTCTCGCGGCTGCCTGCGCGTTGCAGCCTTGTTATATCCAGCACGTAATGTATAGTGAAGTTCATTAAAGAACCCATTTAACCAATGAGGCAATTTATATTGAAGATGTATGCTCATGAAGTCAATTTTTGTATAGTGAAATGAGTTTGATGTGGTGTGACAAACAATTATATGGTTTGAAAGAAAAACAGAGAACGAAGGTTTAAATCTGTTGCTATCTTTTCTAGAGCAACATTACATTGTCTCAAAGATTCGAGCATTTATCCAAAGCACTTTCTATCAACAGATTGGCCTGTATTCGTAAAGATTCTTCCCATCGATAGGCCGCCATAGAAAGTGTGCCGCTCGCTGCTCGCCCCCGCCCCACACAACAATGGTCGGCTGTCGTAACACACGTCAGAGCGAACGATTTGTAGCGCCCTATCGCCGCATCAGCGCAGGCTCCCCGCTCACACAGTGTTAAGATTTCAATCAAACTATACTAGGGGTACAGTCGATAGTAGATAACTTAGAACTACCTGTACTAAACGAATCGTGTAGTATTTTTAATAGTACAGAAAGTTCTCCCCATCAATCTCTGCCACAAGTGGTTTTGAGAAGGAAAGAGAAGATCAGAAGTAGAAGACGAGGCCATATGAGAAGGATACAATAGCTCTCATGAGGTGAGATGCAGAAGTACTTACGTCACTGATCGTGAATTTGGTCAGTTTATAATTAGACTAGGTATATTATTAACAATTCATGAACTGAAGGAGTCGCTGACAATTTGAAGTATCATTTATCTATTGGTAGGAGTTTGTAGGCACTACTACTACAAGAGAGGTCAGTGTATATAACTGGCAACCCTTGTCGTGTCCCGGTTTCCATGGCCGCCGCGTCTTCGCACGATACTTATCGGATGGGTTTCAATGGAGCCGCGCATCCACTCAACAGATTAGTGTATAATTGTTTCTGCTGATTGTTCCGATACACGCTTGTTTTGTGAAACAATTAAATGTTAGTTCTTTTAATTACAAACGTCTCTTTTGTCTGTCTCATCAATTAGATGCGTTCAGTAAAATTACACTATGATTATACTGTTTATGCCTTTTTTATTAATTGTTGCCATATTTTTCTGAAATGTCCTTTCCTATTTTTGTCCCAATTGATATTGCAATTTCGCAAATCTCTTGACATCTTTCCCATCGGAGCATCGCCGTTGTTATCATAGGCAAAATCCTTTTGCTTTCGATTGTTAGGTAATTTTTCTGTATTTTTTAAATTTAAATTTCTACATCAACTCAATAATAAAACGTTCAGCTAAAATTGGACACGGTAATCTAAATTAAGTTTGTTTTTAATAAAAGAGTATTTCTAAAGACTATTAGACGTGGATAGTTAATACTAATAAAGTCTTTATATTAACGAGCTCGGGATTGAAATGTAGTTTTCGTATATAATGTATTATATCCACCTGTAGAGGGTGTTGTCGTGCTGTCTGGCGGCGGCGTGCGCGTGCTCGATGAGGTGCGCCAGCGCGCGCGCCTGCTCCCCCAGCGACAGCAGCTCCAGCTCCTCGCGCCCCGCGCGGTACTGCAGCTCCGCCTGCTCGATGCGCGAGTCAATGCTCCTGTACACGTGATAGCAACTGATCATCACACCATCATCACATTACCTCCCTCAGCATGTAC
>JWHW01038077.1:43501-58747 GCA_000931545.1 Papilio glaucus | reverse complement strand
GCAGAGATTAAACCAGGAGAGAAAGATAAAGCTTACAAAATTATGCTTAGATTTAATATCCAAGATTTTCCATCTTTATTTTTGCATAATATATGAAAAATAATTACAACATAATAAAGTAAGTATATCAGATAACAATCGTGATAGACAAAACATATTGCAAGTGAAATATTGTTGAGTAGCGACACCTTAAAGTAATATAATACCGCAAAGTAATGTATACATTATTTTATTATAAGAAAACTCTGCTATAAACTAGTCTACATTTAGGATAAAGCACTCTAAATGTTGCGGTTATAACTATAATGTATAATAATACATAGACTCTAAAGTCACTTTCATTATACTACAATTCTTTATCTATTTATCATTCCTTAGTGTGATTTATGGACGTTATTTTTTACAATTTCAATTTACTTCCTAAACGTACCATTAGTTAAATTGTTTGACGCGAATATATATTGAAGAAATTTTATTGTAAAATAAGGCAGCTTTTTAAATACTATAATACCAAGACACTTAAATGAACACCGATCGTTTAAGTAATATCTGGTTGGCAAACGCATCAAACAATGTAAAAAAGGCACCTTCTTCACGGTCGCTGGCGTAACCTTCACTATACTCCCGATCATCCTCATACTGAGATTCAATGAGAAATACGAAGTGATCTATTTCTACTGACGATTTCTTTTCCAGATATACCTGAGGACACTCAGTTCATCCTGGATCTTGTTTAGGATCTAAGATAGCTCGTCTTTCTTGTAGCGCTGCTAAAAGTGCTTCTCGTATTTCTCTTTCTGAACTTCGCCATAATCTTATCAGCTCTTCTTCTGATAGTTGAGATAGCACCGATCTTCCACATGAATTTGAAACTTTTGGGAACGGCGGAGCGGGTGGTAAGTCTTTCTCTTGGGAAACCATAATTTCTATACTAGCTCGATGTGTCGGAAGGTCAATGCTTAGATAATTATCTGATCTTTCGGAAACATCTTGATACGAACGAGTCGAAGAACCCTCAGCACGACGAATCATTGGAGATGGTGTCCGAAGGCGGGTATTGATATCAGGAGGAGAATTTGTTAAGCAGCTTACGTCACGACTGAGTCTTCGGCCTATATTAAGACTTGTTTTTTCATAGATCGATGCTGAGTCAGAACCTAAAACTGAATCCGTACTAAATCTTCTTACATTTAAGCCAGCAACACTGCACCGTTTTCTTCTACTTTTTGGTGACCGGAGCTGTCTAGGCGAACGTCCTTGTCGCGGGGACCGGCTCGAAACGTCGGGAGATGGAGATAAGAATTTTGGTTCGGTAATTTCTTCCGACACTTCCGATGTTTCTATAGCGACATTTTCTTTAATGGAATCCAATGAGTGATCCCTTCCTTGTTGAACCCTAACAATTTACACAAAAATGCTTATTTTTTTATTCTATAGAAGATATCTTGAAGAAAAAATGTAAAAGAAAAAATTAATACCTTCTTATTTCTTGGATCATTTCAAAAAATTGTGCTTTGCTTTTTCTCCTCCTGCGTTGTTCGTGTTCCTTCTGAAACAAATGTGCTTTCCTGTCATAAACCGAATATTAATTGTGTAGTCGTAATAATCAGAGTTCGACAATTAACTTACCCTTTTAACGCTTTTTTGGAAAAGAGAAGTAAAGTGTCCCTGGCGAATGGTATTAACTAATTCGCGAGCCGCGTGGTGCGGAGATACCAATTCCACGCAATTAATGAATCTGTATAGTTTCTGCAACAAATTATAGTAAAAGTTTAATTTATAATACTACAACCATAAAGTCTAAGACCTATAAATATATTACATGATAAAACAACAAACGCAACAAAGGCAATTTAAGAAGATTAAGTGTAGTCTACGAAGACATGGAGCTCGTTTGGTGTTAAAAGCTGCACTGAAATGTGGCTCGACATAATCCCACTAGCAACGGTCTTGGCTTAACGGTTGAGTAGGGTAAATACAGTGTCGTCAAAGTTCTGCTTGAATGCAAATGTGTCAACGAACGAACGTCATAAAGTTAAAGCTTTTGTTTGAGTATAGATAGGATTTGCATTAAAACTTAGTAATCTAGAACTAGTAGTTTTGACGTGGGTGCCTTCAAGAGAAGAGTGAATAGGCTGATTCTAAACTAGTGCGTACCATCTTTATACTACGTCATCATTTAACATCAGGTGGGATTGTGCTCAAGCGCTAGTTTATTTTTTATAAAAAAAGTATAAATAGGAATATAGTTTTTTTCATTGTAGTACAAATACTACAATTAATTATGTTACAAATGTATTACCTGGCTAAAGAACATAATATTTCTACTTCTCCAAATTGTTCCTTTCGGTTGGTGACGTAAAATTGGCAAAGTATATTTATAGAAGAGGTGCTCTAAAATTAATATTAAGCAACCAACGATCATTCCAACCCCGAGAAGTATAAATACACCTGCAACAGCCGCTACTCCTAAAATTTTAAAGTAATTTTGAAAAAATCATTAACAGTTTATAGTAGAAGACATAGTAATAACCTATAAAAATAATGGTTAAAATCAATTTGTTTTTCTGGGAATTTATACAGTTTAAAAGCAACAAATAGTATCCACAAATCATTTTATGTTATCCATGTTTACGTATTACAGCAATACGGCGAGGCATTCAAACATATTTTTTGGATTACGTTGATGTTTATGTCCACGTACTTAAATTTATATGACTATGTTGTAACGTAGCGCCATCGTTATATTACACGAAGAGTTATTGCTTCACATCGTATTTCATTGAACAAAGAGCATTGTGTAAAATAAACAATACAATTAGTATTGAATTATTTTTGTTCATAAAAACCTACATGACGCTAAGTGCTGAGAGTTATGTAGTTTTTATTAACTGCTTCAGATAGATATATAAAAATGACAATGAATCCATTTTTTTGCACAAAATAAAGCCCCTTGTGTGATTCCACTTTGGTAGACATAATGAGGTTAGTTTAGTTATTACCACCATATAGCAGAAAATTAAGAAGTTGAGTGGCACTTTAAATGGCCAATGGGAATTAAATTAAATAAAAAAACGAAATCAAATAGAAAAATGTGTAGTAGCCACTATTTCACTTCGTTCATTAAAGTAAGTTCAAAACATACTGAATTGGCCTAAATCTCTTATGTACCTGTGACTTACTAATAATTTCGTTGATATTTTTCTCATACAATATATCCTTATAATTATTATAATTATTATTTAATTGTGCACCTTAAATTTTGCTTTTAGATTTATACAGGCGTACAAAATTAATATTATAAAACAAGTTTTATTAAATAGTTTAAAACATTTATTTTATTATTAATAATAAAAAATTAAATATAAGATAAAATAAGTCAAGGCATTATAATCGTGTTTAATAAATGAGTTTTATTCTATTTCTGACTTATTTCATCTGGTTTGAATTTATATTATTTGATTAAATACAAAGGACGCAAGCGGATAATAAAAAATATTCGTGTGCAAAAGAACACCGCAAATATTATTTTATTACTCATCCAAAAATCTATTTTGTAATTGTTCTTGTGTCTGCCCTGCGTAGTGTTAATTAAAACGCAAAAAATGAGACTTCAGTGGACAAGTACAAAAAAATAACAAATTGTCTTGTAACGAAATTTTAACCTCGTTATGTTTTAATTTTCTTATCATCTCATCAGAGGTCGTCCTAAATAAGAGGTAAACACACTTTACGTGCCGTCTCATTTTTTCAGCTATAAATCCTATGTTTAATCTTTTAGGTCCGCTGGTGGTAACACGTTTCACCCCTCTGCACCCCCTAGGGTAGGATTAAAGCGAGGGTGGCTATAAATTCTAATGAAATTTCCGGCAGAGACGAACCAGACGACTATGTTGGTATAAGCAATATTCATTATAATAGTGGATCCGTCCTGTTGTACACACATCTAAGAAAGGCGGTGTTTATTGCAATAAAAACAATTTAGTAGATGTTATGAATATAGTTGAATAATTTTGCAATAAACATTTTAATTTCAAAGCTAGTTAGAGTTTAATGGAACAATAAAACTTACCCAAAGGCTTAGGTTGTATTCCATAATCGGAACTTAATTTAAAACAAGGTAGAGCACCGTACCATTTTTCAGTTAGAATATCCATGTATCCGTTAGAGGAATACTTTGCTATAACTGCTGATACACTATCCTGAAAACAAGTATTCAAGCATTTAGAAATTATAATGGTAACGGGCAACATTTTACAGCAAAATAATTTAAAATATGATATTATATAGTGGATATACAGTATAGAGTGAGAGACAGACGCTGCGAGAATAACTACAATAATTTTGAACAACATTTAAAGTACTACAAAAAGAACAATTTTAAATTCAATACTTCGAAATAATAAAATCATCATGTGTTAACATTTCTCATTTAATTTGTCTCCAAAACCTTAATAAAATATTAATAAACTTGACAATTCCTTTCTAAATGTGTTGAGATATGTAACTGTTTTGTCTTTTTGTTTTACAATCTTAAAGTTTAATTAATAATTTTGTTAAGGAATATGTGATAATACTTCAATAAGGCTTTAAGCCTATCGATCACGCTATTACTCGTAGCAGGCTCTATGCACAATCAATCAATCTATGCCCCCTCGAGCCGGAGTCGTTCTGCTGTCACTCACACCTTCAATCTACGTCTTTCTTCTCATGTAAATAGCAGATCTGCTCTGATGAATGTAGCCAATTTCAGGCTGCGGACCCATTAGACGTACGATGTAACGTTTACGTGCCTCACATTATAGCCGCTTTTAAAATGTCGTACATATCATAAATCGAACATACGTGTATACAATATGTTTTATCTTAACCTATATATGCACATACCAAAAATATTTTAGACAGTATAGGCGCTTCAGGTTAAGGTCTTTAAACTTATGACAAATTTGATAATACTGGAATTAGTAGAAAAAGAACAAGCTTATCCGTCTTTCAGTAAACTACACACACTCCTTTGTTGTATACTCTTTATTAATACAATCTGATTCGAGACTGATTTAAATAACATATTTCCAGGCAAGAAAGATTCAAATGTTATTACATAATTTATACCTTCAAAGGAAATCCTTTTGCCATTCCAATTGCATACGTATCTTTAGCGAGCGCATGTTCCCCGACCTTCTGGAGTTTGCAACCGTGATCTGTGGCGCGATAATAGTCCAGCACTGGAGTGTCTGCTATCAGGAGATCTAAAGTACCATTCCTAAAGAAAAATAATGGATAAATTCAAACACAACATTCAAAATATACGCATCTATAGAAAGAGATACCAAAAGTTGCTTTGATCAGTGATTGAATTATAGAGAATTTAGATAAACATTTTTGCAAGCCGTTTCTTTTTACCTATGTTAAAATATCAAAAGAGGAGCGTATATAAGCGGTTACGGTTTCTAGTCCCCTTTATATTGATAATTTCACTATGATATTCATTTCAAATTGGTGTCTTTTAGTACTCCTTAGTTACGTATTTTTTATATGTAAAAATTCCTTGGTCAATCTGATTGACCAGCGAACCCCGTTCATCAGATTGCGAAAACATAAAAGACAATTGTCGCCAACTTACAATGAACTGAATGATCATGGGATTTCTGTTAAACCTCACATATACTGTAATCGCCAATTTTTATAACCTCTTTAATATCGACATGGATTTTACGACATTGAAACCCACGTGACATTTATATGTGGCTATTGAATGTAAGTACGCCATAAAACAGTACTTCGCCCAATATCCTCATGAATATAGGGTTAAGATAAAAGTGCGTTATGGTTTGTTTTTTAAATCTTCATCATAAATTTTAAAAGTACGATTACTTTTGTTGGAAAGTATGGTATTATGGTTAAAAAGGCTTACAGATATGCTATATCATATAAAAGGAAAACATTAGTACATTAATAATACCTTAGCCGTTGTATTCCTTCGTCAATATCTTGTAGAGCATAGCGTCGCATAATTTCAGCCAAATGGGGATTATTACGTTGAACATAGTACTCTGCAGCTGAGGATCTAGCCGTACCTATCCGCAGAGATAGCCACTAAAACAATATTATAATTCAGGAATAGCTACATTTGTAAAAATAAAATATGTTTTTAACAGTTTTTGGCAATATTTACTTACGTTACTCCTTCCTTGATAATCATCAACAGCATTATGGAAAAACAAGCCCGCTATGAGAGCAGCAATATTGGCAGTGTAACTGGCAACAAATATCACAGAAAACCCGCCCCAAACATTAATTAGAAATTTATTAGGCCAACTTTTAGGTGCTTTGAAGGCCACCAGGTGACCGCATAGCAGACCCCACATCACCCATAGAGCGCTTGATATACTAAAATTTTTAGATCTTTGACGTCCCCAAGGATTTAAACCGAATGGCGACAACCATTCATATATAGCGACGGCAATCGCTGTAACATTTAGCGATGTGAATATTGCAATCCATAATTCTGGTGAAAAAGGCAACAAAAAAGCTAATAATGGTATATCGGGACGTTGATTTGGTGCAGCTAGTATTGAAATTCCACTAAAGAAATAGGGTTGACTAAAATCAACGACCTCAGCTCTCGCTGCCGATACACTAAGTGCAGCAAATGACATGTGTGCAGCGCCAGAAACTAGGTCGCCAATAATACCATTCCATTTTTCGAGATCCTCCGGCGTATCTTGATTACCAGTGTTGAAACCGTTACTTGTTTCACTATCTTTATCTGTATTATGAAGTCGAGAGTTATAATTTTTATGTTTCGACCAAAACACATTTTCCGTGTCTTTTTCGACAGCTCTTTGAAATGGTTTAACTAATTTTCTGGAACCATACAAGCCATCTTCGACTATATATAAATGGAAATCAAACTCAAGTTCTTGAGCTATGTTTTCTAAGAGATCCATTGCAAATCCGTAACAACAATGAGTAGCCATTCTCGAAAATGTCGTTGGTTTAGGAGTGGGAAAGAAAAAATAATTACTGTCCTGGTCGTTCTCTCTTTCTAGTTCATTGAAGACTAAAGTAAGATTATCTCTATCCGATGTTTGTGGTCGATGACAAGTTAATCCTCGTAAACATTGTCCATCTTCGTCGAGTTCGCCCTCCATAACAAAAGGTGGAGCCAGGGCTGTAACTATGCGAAATATAGTTCGGGCGCCAGCTGATTGTCCGTGAGCAACGAGTCGACCTCCCGGCCATACGATAGTATGCAAATGAACATCTCTGCCTTTTATGTGGCCAACTTGCCTCCAAATATTACCTCCTTCGGGATTTAAAATCAAATTTAGAAACGAAAAAGTCGCAGTGAGTGCTGTATCTTGTCTTCCGATTCCACCTGCTAATGCCGCGGCGGATAATACTCGCATTTCTCTAAAATTAAGCATAAACTCAATTAAGTTATAAAAAAAGTTAATACATTGCTTTTAAATTTATCTTCAAGAGAAGAGTGAAGAGGCAGTTACTAAACTAGAGCACGCAGCGTACTTTCTTTTGACATCATCACTTAACATCAGGTGGGATCGTGGTGAAGCGCTAGTTTATTCGTAATAAAAAAATATGAAATTGTTTCCGGAGATATTTCCTTCGATAATTATTGGGCACATATCCACACTTTCAAGTTGACATTATATCACAACTAAAATGAAAATAGTATTATATATTAATTACTATAATCGTGAAATTCCAGTATTGAAAATTAATTTTAGTCAATTTTCAATTAAACATGTTGGAAAAGCAGTAACTTTTCAATCTTTATCGGTGGTTAAAAACGTGAGAGCTTATTAAAAATGGTATTAAAATCATAGATGTTGTTCAGATAGAACTTGATAAGAATATTCATATTTTCCCATATACTTTTTCAAAAGCAATTTTGATATAGTAGATGCTTCAAGATAACACCGAAATATTCTAATGTTTTGAAATGTTTACATTTAATAGAGAAATAACATTTTAAATACATTGTATTAACAAAGAACTCTATTTATTTGTGTGGACAAATTTCGATGAACAACATAAAGATTTTGGGGAGCAGTAAAAGTCTAGATGGCCGACCTAATAAAAGGGGGATGATTGCGAATGAGGACGGATTACGCAGCAAATTTGTCAGAAGTGCGTAAAAACATGACCTCTTCTAGCCCGACCTATTTAACTGGCCTAATTTCTAAATATATAAAAAGATAATTATCATCTGCCATGTTATGTACCGTCAACTATCTTTTCGTTGAGTCATAGTACAACGTCTGGACGCCGGCCAATAATTTTCTTCCGGATACATCCTTCCGATTTATTAAAGGGTGATAATTTTGGCTGTAATCCAAAGGTCGACCTCATAGGTATAATTTTATATACCTCATAAATTTATATACCACATTAACATTTGTTCAATTCAAAACTGACTTGACTTAATTGGTCTAATTATTGGCGCCAATGTTTGAAGTGATGAAACTTTATACATAAAACATTATAAATGCGCGAGCTAAATGAAAATAACCATAATATCGACTAAGAGTTTAATATAATAGATCAATAACGTAAATGAAATGGGTTGTAAAATGGAGAGTGATGGAATTGCTCGTATTTGTAGTTTTGTTGAATGAGTTAGGTTAACGTCTATATACCTACCACAGCGAACCTAAAGTACCAGTTGAGTACTAAATGAATGGATTATTATGTTCATTCACCAGGACATTTTTTGTGGGAACGTTTAGGTGTTTGACGGCAATTCTCTTTGTCTGAAACCTTTCTTTGTTTGTAATGTGTAAACTGTGATACTACCGAATCCATTTAAGTACTTTACCATTAGAAATCTACTATTACCTAAGGTTTTTTTTTAATTTATTAAGGAAACATCGTAAGCATGACGATTTAAATGTTAACGTATAATGTAAGAGTGAGAATGAAAGAAGAGAAAGTACGTCAGTTTCTATAAAAATAAATATTAAATTTTTTTATTAATATGTAATGGTTAGAAATCAAATTGTTTTGTAAATAATATCTCATTATCTTTACTGTATATACTTATTGACATGTCTATGGCTCCAAAAACGGTGAAGGAAAACATCGTTAGGGAACCGGCATGTCTTAGAACCAATAAATTCGAAGACATGTGACATCCACCAACCCGCACTGGGCCAGCGTGGTGGATTATGGCCCCTTTCCTCTGTCGGAGAGGAGGCCTGTGTCCCTGCAGTCTAGAAAAGGCTGATTTATTATATTATTATATATTATTATTGCGATCGGTCGAAGCCCGGAGCTTATTAGATCTTGATACAATCATAAGTTCCTTTAAAAATTTGAAAGGCAAAGAGTGATTATCAGCTATAAAAATGTCTAAGATATTTAGCTTTACCAAAACGTAAGCTAATAAAATGTGTTAATAAAATATTCTAGTAGATTTAACGGTTATGAAACGAAAGCCAATGTACTCACGTACTTAGCGAAATAACAAACTTAATCATAAGTGAAACGAACAACCCGTGTAAATAATTTATTTTCTATGAAACAACAAACATGTGTCGAAATGTACTTAGGTGGAATGTTAATTTATACGCAACAGGACCCTCATGTTGCCGGGGTACAAAATACACTTCACAATTAATGTTATGGTTTTGTTAGCTTTAATACAATGTTAAAGACAAATAAATACGAACATTTGTATATTTTCCTCTACAGTCATACTATAAATGAGTGGAAAATAATTAAAGTTAGAAGACAGTATAAGACATGCAAATTACGTCTCGGGACTATTTATTTTAAAGACCACTCTGCGACTTCGTTGCAAAATTTTTATATCATAATATTTACTACGGCGTCGATTTTTCCACCCTATACATTATTTCTTCGAATAGCAAAAAGCAACATACATATAAAAGTAGCCACTCTTATTTTATGAAACTAATGGCGAAATAAATGTGGATTTGACAAGCCCGTAGCGAATTTCGAAGACTCGCTTTAAAAATTATATTATAGACTGGATAGCTGCTACAAGTGCCTGTAGGTCAAATGTAAATAACATTTCTTAATGATATAAAAACAAAAAATATAAACTATTTTATATATAGGCCTCAGAAACAGTACAGAAAACTTTTAAATAAAACTTAACGCTATGTTCACAGATACATGTCAGGGTCCTTGGAATGCCGTGATTGGTAAAATTAAATCCCAAACCGAGCATAAAACTACACGATCTCAAGATACTGTGACCTCATTCTGCATGTATTTGAGCAAAAATAATAATTGAAAATAAGAGGGTACTACGGTTGGGAGGGTATGGTTGCTGCCATGCGCTGTAAAGTACTCGATATGTCGATAACAAATCCGTTAGTTGAGAAATTTTTAAGATAATCGCGATAAAATCCGTAAAAATAGTTTTATTCGTACAAGTCTTCAATTCTTACAAAATGCGGACATGGATACATATATGTAAGATCGTGCCTATAGCCTGAGCATATCGAGGAATTCGGATCTTTTAAAATGCTGAAGTGAACAGGGAACAAAATTTAAAAATCCTCGTAATCTGTAATTAACAACATCTTCTACAATAAAATCGAAAGGCGTTGAATAAGTTGAATGCTAGTGCATCGAAGACGAAAACCCAATTCGGGTTGCCGCTCAATTACAATACGGAATACGTAATTGTATTTTTATTATACTTTAGAAAAATTTATATGCTACTCGATTCACGACGACTCGAGACAAGCTTAAAGTATAAAATGCTATTTCCGAACGGACACATTGGCAAATAGCAGAACATACTGCACTTATTGAATCATAGATTGAAGTCAGCTAGTCGGATAGTTCTATTTCTTCTTGACAATTCGATTTATACCAGATAGATTTTAAAAGATTTCCAAGATTTTTTATTACGTACGTTTGCTATTTGTACTACATTCCATCTCAGTATTATAAATTAAAACCTCCCATTAATCATATAGTCGTGATGAGTGAAAATAAATAGACATTTTAAGATTCGTGAACCAACTTGACTAAAGTTCTAAAGAAACCCATATTCGTAGACAGTTGTTAAAAACATAATCATCATCACACATTAAATCTAATATTTGACATACTGGTCTTTATAAATGGCAAACATTTGATCTTATTATATTAAAAAAGAACAAAAGACGTACTTACTGTCTTTTGTTCTCTTTTAATATTTTATTCATAACGGTAGAGTTAGCAGCTGTTGCATGAATGTGTCGGCTCGAACGAGAGCACCATGACCTCACGAACTACCGGTGCGAAGTAAAGCTATTCATAAACCTATATTTAAACTGAGTTTTGTGCCGCCGAGTACTGATACCTACTCATCATTATCTTCCTGCCCTTTTCTCATCTATGTGGGGTCGGCACAGTAGGTACTTCTCTTCCATATTCCTCTATCAGCCATCATATCTGAATTCACACCCTTCTTACACATGTCATCTTTCAAACAGTCGATCCACACTTTCTTCGGTCTTTCTCTATCCTTGTAACCATCCACGATTATTCTCATTACTTCATTATCCCTGACTCTACTCTACTGACAAATGTGTAATTTTAAATAAATACCATTTTTAATTTAAATTAGCTGTGTATAAAGGGAACGCTTAGTAAATGTCATGTATTCGGAATTACTATTTGAAAGAACACACTGCATATATCTTTGCCCAAGTTCTGGTAGCTTTGACCTACCCTCGTCAAAGTCGATACCCCTCCACTGCGGCCCGCATTCTATCACTCTTAATACACTAGAAAGATTCATAACATCAATTAATATATTTCTACGGCTTCTTTCTGCACTGTTATGTGTACATATTATGAAAGTTACTGTACACTTAATTTTTGATGTATAAATAGTTCAAATATATTGTGAATGCAGCACCGTACACGTAATTTAATCCAAAGTTTTTTTTATATTCTCTTTTTAATAATTACAACACACGGCTTTTTTTATTTTTCGCTAAAAGTTGTAACTCACTTCTCTTTCATGCAACGATATATGCGTAAGCATGATGCGTCTTCAAAATCTCATTCTTGATACTCATCCAATTATGAAATCACCGCCTAAAAAAATTATCTTCAAAAAACTCCTGTGTTTTAATGCAAAAGTATCTCTATCTTAATTAGTCACTTATTTCTTTGCAAACAGATTAATTGTGTATAATGTAACAAAAATCCAATAATATGAACAATTTTAGATTAAAACTAAGTCGTAATAGGAATATAAAACTTCTCAAACAGAAAAGCAATTTGTCAAGGCAAATCAGTACAAATTAAGTTCGCGTACACCAATCCAGCTTTTCTCCTAGTAAAAGCATTGGTTTCTTAGATTATGTAATGTCGATAAATCTGATGGTCTTACACATATGAGATAATCGAATGTTAAACCTAAAGTCAGATTATAGTGGCGTAGTGCGATTCTAAATCAGAAAGCAAGAACAAGCCAAAGAAGAGATTTAACAATGTGATATTTTATTAGCCATTACTTTTGATTGAGGAAGACAATGAAATCGAATGACCCCGTTTCAGACAATGACAACATAATTGAAATGATATTGTGCACAATATTCAAAGAACACATTAAAGCATTCGGAATAAGCGTTAATGGCGAAACCTTACGAATATGTCTCTTTAAACTAGGCCCGTTCCATTTCAAATTCTTCTATGTGGGTGTTTTTGTTGGGTTTCTTTTTAAAAGTAAAGATTAAGCACGAATATAAACTTAATGCTAGCGAAAATTATTACCGTATGTAGAATATTCAGAAACAGCTCTCGGAGAGAATAGTGGGTGAACAAAGATGTCTCGAAAACAAGGTTTTATGGCGTAATGCAGGTCCTGATATAGACCGTCCAACCTTCGCCTTTTAGATAGGGGACGTAAAAGTAATCTCGCATCATTCTCGGACTCGCCGGTCAATTTACTTTTATGATGATGCTACGCTTGTTACCATTCTATTCCGCAGTTTATGCGGTACGTAGTTTAAACACGGTTCAATGTTTGCAAACTTAAAGTGGACGAGATTCAGTCTCGTCTAGTTTAATAATATACTTATCTTATGAAAGTATAGAGAAATAAACATACCTACAAATTTACCGAAGCTTCTCATTATTGATTTTTTATTTTCTAATATTTTATGGATGTTGGAGATCAGCGTCATATAATTGTGTAAAAGTAGTCTTATCTTATTTATATACTATGCATATAGAGATTGATTTTTGTCGTAATATCGTACCAGCGTACCAGGCTGTGACGTATTCTTCGGCAATCAGTGTCATATTTTAGCCAATTTACACGAAATTTTAATGATGTAGCAAAAAGTTTCCTCGTATATGATATATATTATATATAGTATTTCCTCTGTCTATGTGCAAAAACCGTAAGTGCTGATGTTGTAACACTACCCAAAAAAGGGTAATGAACCCACCAAACTTCAACCAATCATTTTAGGTGTAAAATTGGATGAGCCTAGTAAAGTCTCTCGTACTTTGTCACCTTTCTCATACTTTTATACATAAATATGCAATTGAAATTTCTCTACCTCCGAGTAACAATCTTTTCTTTACAGACAAAAGTATAATAAATATTGAAATTTAAATTATCTTGAACAACAATTTTGTGAAATGACAACAATAGTGTAGCGCACCCCGTGCACGATTGCCCGAAAACAATCTTGTCGTATACACGTTATTATTCGTCTTGTCTGCCGCAGACATAGTGAAATTTCTTAGCATTTACAAGCGCCGTAACTGTATAAAAACAGTAGTTTATAAGATGCCGATAGCTTACTTTTTATGAAAAAAAAGTAGCAAACGAGCAAGCAGATCACTAGATGTTCAGTGACCCGCTACCCATAGGTATCCCCAATAAGCAAATGAGTTGTAGATGCGTTGCCTACCTTTAATGGACAGAGGAGGAATATTTAGGAGGAAGAATATTTCCTTTTTCCTATATATCCCCTGCCCGTTTCTTTCTAAAGGTTATAAATTGATTAATGTAGTTGATTTTCTAAATGCTGGCGCGTTTATTTTAACGTCTGTATCGATTATTAAAAGAAATGGAAAATATTTTGTTTGTCATCAATCCAAATTTATTATCTGTAACATATTTATGTTTGTTATCAAAAAGGTATTTCGAATAAAAACATGATAATGTTTTATTAATGCGTTAGGTAAAAGCCGCAATGCCTACTTATCCGACACGGGGAGGACTGTAATCAGTCACGGCGGCTGTCTGCGTAAGATTTTCTTACAAAGGATGAGAATAATTAAGAGGTCGTCAGCCGTTTGCTTATAAGCAAGAGCCTTCACTAAACTGAAGTAGGTAATTAGCTGTGTAATAACATTTTCAAGTACCTATTCCTTCTTACAATGTACTTTGATAGAAGTATGAAAAACATTCAATAGCCGCAATATTTTCCATAATATCATCGTCACTTCAAACTTAACTACTACCGAAAATTTTATGTATATTTTTGTTCTTATTTCTATTGTAACGTAATAATACATTGTGGGTCACATTATAGTTCGGAATTGATTTCGACATATTCAGGTTAATATAAAAAGATGATATAACGCAAAATATACTAAAGCGCTTTATGAATTTGTGCAAACACAGAGCCTTTCAATTTAACCAGAGCCATAAATTAAACTTAAACAATTAAAGTCGTGTGAATTAACTATATCGGAGATTTTACAACTCATTACTTTTAAAATAACAGGAATCTTTGATGACTAGGTCATTAGGACTTTAATATTGCTATTACCTATAGTCAGTCGGAGCTTATGCATACGAGTAATTTCTGTATTGGTAATTTTTGTAATGATTTTGAAAACACACACCAGAGTAC
Source organism: Papilio glaucus (assembly GCA_000931545.1). Taxonomy (NCBI): domain Eukaryota; kingdom Metazoa; phylum Arthropoda; class Insecta; order Lepidoptera; family Papilionidae; genus Papilio; species Papilio glaucus. The sequence continues at coordinate 43,874 of JWHW01038077.1, read as the reverse complement.
AAGGCAAGATTAAGAATTCATATAAAATCATGAATGTAAGGTTCAATATTAATTCGATATATAACACAAAAGTACTATAATAAGCTCTAACGGTTATTGTCCAGGATAGAGAGAGACATTAATTATTAATTATAGAAAATAATAATATTTTATCAATGTCTACTACAAAGCGTTTTTTGCAGCTATTATTTTATACGGATAAAATTAAGGCATACATTTGTGTAAGGAGGAATAAATTCTTCCTCCTTACACAAATCAGTCAAACAAAACAAAGTCAGTATACAGAAAATAACGTTACCTTACAAATTCGATTGAAAAATCAGTAGCAGCATCACTTGGTTCCTCCCAACAGGAAGCTGCGGCGTCGCTTAAA
>JWHW01038077.1:15254-36234 GCA_000931545.1 Papilio glaucus | reverse complement strand
CGAAGGTCTGTCGACAGCTAGTGAAATAATAAAATGAATTGTGACGGTGGTTCTTGTTGACACATATGTTGTAATTGTAATTTTATTAGAATAATAATACAAAGGTATGAGTATGGTGATATCAATAAAGCCATTACAATAAAATAACATACATAACTGACTGACTTTAGCAAACATATAGATTATAAAAGTTTGTTTTACCTATCTAGACTAGCCACGCTTTAATAATTACTCCTTGCTCGTAAAATGTATTTTGTAAAAAGAATCATCCTGTGAATCACTACAATACATATATTCACAACTATCATACACTGTACTATTGTTACTGTGAATGAAACCACAATAGGAATACTCCAGTCTAGAGCAGTTCGCGCACCACTTCACAAGTCGTTTCAAATTTAAGACATTGAAAATAGACCACAGGCCTAAATAAAACAATGTCTTCGCGAGTATATCCAAAAGTATGGAGCGAATTTGAGAGACAGGTTGAAGACGGGCGTATACTGAATTTTTCTATCGAAGATATACCTGAGGACACATGGAAATCGGCAGTGGAATTCATGCTTGGAAATTATATAAAAGAAGACGTTTGGTGGAAAACAGCTGGTGAGAAGCTATTACCATATTTTAAGGTGTTTAGAAAACTATAACAAATTGTATGTATTTAGCCGGCTCAGTAGAAGTAGCTGTAAATATTGTATCTGTGTAACCTAAACATACAATAGGTTGAATTTCTTAGTTGATGAAAGTTGTTCTACGTTTTCTAAAGACCCGGTTCTCTGGTGTGATCCGATGTGCGCATAATATATCAGTAGCGTTATACAAAGTGAGAACAAAAAATATTACCGACATATGCATTTTAATGTTAATTTTTAAATTATAGTAATAAGAAGGTATCATAGCAGTTTATTGTCTTTGTGTTTTAATACTATGTACGTACTACTGTTGCATGAAGCGACTACCATGAACCCGATCGTTCCTCAATTGCTGGTTTACCATATGGTAAGCAAAGTAAGACGGTGCTCGCTGGATTTTTTTTAGATTAGCTTATTTGAACTATAATGTATTTACCATTAAGCCAAAAAAAATATATCATTTTATATATATGAAAGCATTTTTTATTATTTACATATATTTTTATGATAAATTTATAACGTTGTAGAGAAAATTGCTCAGTAGTATGTATTTTACGATAGTGGGACGTGCTAGAGAGTTGGCTATGACCGAGTTACCGTTAATGGAGTGTTCTTTTTGTGCATCAAATATTTTGCATTTAAAAATTAATAAATTAATATAGTTACGAATTATTAACAGACATATAGAGATTTAAGTCTCAACTCATCTATATCTGATAAGATGTATCTTTTTTTTATCGGCCCTTTCATCTATATAAAAGCGATGCCTCAATATAACGGCTACTCCTTTGAACAAAAAAATATATTTTTTTGTTCAAAGGAGTTTTACACTATAAACTAACTGCAATGTTTACCCCGTATTGGAATCAAACCCAAAACTTACGACACTTGCTTGAGCTTAATGTTATGCCACAGTATTGTCTAAAATATCCCTCAGTCCCATCCCTCTAATATATGTTTAAAATTATACTTATATACTTACACATATATACAATATACTAATGTATGTTAATTTCTAGCAAGGGCTATTAATATAAAAAAAAACAGATTATATCTTTATTTAAATTTTAAATAAGAAAACGTAGGTAATATTTAACAAGTTATTTCTCTAGGTATACGTCTATAAACATATAAAAAGCTATTTTCGTCTTACGAAATAATTGGCCTACGGTTTCTCCGGAGAATATGGCTAATGACTTGTATTATTCGTGAGAAATCGTCCGCCTGTGTTTGAAGGGATTTTATTAATATGACGAAAAAATATTATGTAATTTCGCAAGTGGGTTATTTAGGTTTGTTTTTATACTTTGGTCAGATAACAGACGTAGAATAAGATGTTTTCCATGTTAATCACAATGCAATTCTAAATGCAAAATAAAAGTTAGTTCATTACCAAATCTTGATTATTGTAATTGAATAAACATTTTTGGACCCTTTTTTGGTAATAAATGTGATAATATCGAAAGATATCTTGCTTTCTCGGGTAAAGACGGTAATATGGAATACCCAGTACTCGCTAAACGCCCTATGGTCGACCTTCTAGTGCGGCAGTGAGGACTCCGGCATGTTCCACAAAGTGCCGGTACATTGAGCCTAGGAGGGAAAATAGTATCCTCTAAACACAGCGAAATCACAGGGAAAATAGTATCCTCTTAACACAGAAAAATCACAGGGAAAATAGTATCCTCTAAACACAGCGAAATCACAGTGAAAATAGTATCCTCTTAACACAGAAAAATCACAGGGAAAGTAGTATCCTCCTAACACTGGGAAATCACAGGGAAAATAGTATCCTCTAAACACAGGGAAATCACAGGGAAAAGAGTATTTTATTAACACAGAGAAAACACAAGGAAATATTATCCTCTAATCGCCTAAACTTGAACCTAAACAACCCTGTCGAATACAGAACCATACCATATTGCGAGCATACATCGTTTGAAGTAATATAATAATCGGTAACCAAATTTGCAACAATAACATAACTTACGGATTCGTTGCCATTCTTTTAGTAGCAAAGAGGGAGGAAGTGAACAAAAAGATGGGTAAAGGATAGGAAGGTAGCCTAGTAGCTCTACCCGCGGGTTTGCTTTAGATGATCAGATCCCTTGAGCCTAATTTTGAACCATTTCAATGGTTCACTGCTGAACGAAAGCCTTCTCCAATGACTTAGACAATGTATTAACTGTTTTCTATTTTTGGTATCTAAAAATTACAAACACCTTATTATGGTTGCTTGCTTCTTCGATGTTTCTATCCTTACAAAAATCACGACCTTCAGCTATTGCATTTTCAATTATCCGATAAAATACAGCATCATCTCCATTTACTATTACCCCTAATTGGTTTCATTTACATGGAAATGGAATTGAGTCAAAAGTAACGTTATCTTAATTTATATTTTGCCCGAATATTGCACAAAGTAAGATGTTGTAATACGATCGTACATGGCTGATGATGTGACGATATTTAATCATACTACTAAAATCTGTAAGACAAATTTCGGACCCACGGCCCATTTATTATTTCGTTTCTGAATACAATCATCCAATGTAAATTGTAGGTGAGATAACGATTTTTCTACCATAAATGGGCGAAGATGAAGTTACCTTATTATGTATTAAATTTTATCTTTGTTATCACGGCTCAGACCTTGTGTTGCCTTCTTAGTTCAAATTTGAAAATTGTATGCTTTTTTTAAATAAACACAAATATATATGATATATTCTGAAAAGTCGAACAATTCACAGGCACAGCCGAGGACCCGGAGGCGATACAAGAGTACCGGGTGCTCCTGACGTCGATCATTGAGCAGAAAATGAGTTTAGCGTGCTTTCTCACGGCGCCAGAGGGCGCGGGGCGCACGCTTGTAGGGGTGAACATGTGTATGCCCCAGGAGAAAGGACGCTTCGTTGAACACGTTCCGGTAAGCAGATAGAAGCGTAATTAATACGATTTTAATCATGTATTAGGAGGCTTAACTCAACAAAATATCAAATAAAACATTCTAACATAATTTCTAGAGAAGTTGTAATATATGTAAACTAATAAAACAAACTTTGTGCAAATTATGTTCTGGAATATTCCCTTTATGGATTACGGCTGCAATAACATTTAAGTAATCAGCGGTTATATCACGTTGTTTAAAGTGTGATTTGGTTTAAATAAATAAACAATAACTGTAATACTATTCCTTCGAAAAGCTACATAGAGATAAAAGTTTTTAATTTAAACCATTAGTTCATTCCGTTGCTATTTTTACATATCTTTGACGTGTGCGTACGTACCTATATTTTTACTGCAAATGAGAGAATGTCAAAAGAGATCAAGAAGATGACAACACTGATATATTATATGCATGTCACAAGCAGGGAAAATATTTTAAAGTAAATCTAACTTTGTTCGCAGCCGAAATCTAAAGCTGGCATTATGTCACTCCGAATGTTCTCCGAGGCGACGAAGTTTACCGTCATATATGACAAATACGACGTGAACACTTACCTTATGGGAGCCGGTCTCTCTGTTACACCAGAGTACAGAGGTCTGGGCATCGCCGTTGAATTGCTAAAATCCAGGTATCTATGAAAAAAATGATAAAGGTATCTGTTGTTCGTAAAAATTACTGATCCATTTTGGATAAATTTTGGTAGAGATAGATTGGACATTCCAAACTGATACAGACTACTATTTTGCACAAAAATAAATCCTCAAGTGAGTGAAATAGGGGTTGAAATTTTGTAGGGTCTGACAAATATAGAATAACATTATTTTTGCATGTATATAATCTTTACTAACAAAATTAATTTGTTGTTATTACTGTCAATAAAAATAATATAGCATAGGGATAGATGGAACCTTGTAAAAAACAATGGTATTTTAACGAATTATACCAAGAAAGCGAAGTCGCGTGAACCAGGTAGTCTTAATTAAAAATCTCAAATGCAAATTGCAATAACATTAAATGCTATTCATGTCCATTTCATTATACATTTTGCATATAATATTTAATTGATTATGTATGATTTACATTCAAGTTAAATCTGCATTTCATTATATTAACCAGATGAAATTCTGAACAATGATTGAGATGAATCGATTAACATATCATTATGAAGTACTCTGACGGTCTTGTGGCTTATTTAAGAATAAACATCATAACTTATTAGTCTAATTGTTTTCACTATCTTACGGATTTACGCTTTTATTAGCTTGCTACTTGTATGTAGGTTTGTTTGTTGGTTTGTCTGTAACGGAATCTTTGAACGTGAGTTTCAAAGCGTCAGATTTAATTTGAAACTTCGTACACTTATCAAGGACCGACAATGTAATTGTTTTAAGTAGTTAGTAGTAATTTGTCTCATTATCTTTATCAGCATCAGCATCGTTTAGTGTCAAAGTATCTGAATCTCCTGTCACTGTTTTATTCACCTTAAATCATAGCAAATGTATCATGTCAAATTAACACGTGCCTATCGACAGACACGTGTATACGCGAACGAGGATAAAAGTGTATCTTATTTCCGATATGTCAGATAGAAAAAGCGACATCGAGTGTTTCTGATTAAGCGAGCGATCGTACATATGGGGTTTTTGATGACCTGCGTAACTTCCTTCAGTAGCAATGTTTTGCTATTTATTCGAACAAAGAAAAGTATATAACAATTATAAAATATCTAAATAATAATAGCTATATCCATTGATCATCTTCGAAAAATCAATAATAAAGTTTGTTGCGGTTAAAGCTCATAGTAAAATTACGTTAATAATAAAGTAACTAAAATTTAATTGCATTTTTTTTTTCAGAAAAACTCTAGCAAAAGATCTCGGGTTCCAAGTAACCGGTGGTATATTTACAAGTGATTCAGCTCAAAAATCCGCAGAGAAAGCCGACATGGAATGTCTGTTCAAGATTTCCTATAAACAATTCGGCGAACAATGCGACATTGAATTCAACTCCAAAACTGAAGATCTGAAAATATTCGGGACAAAGGTTGAATAATGCAGTAGCACAGTACACCCCGGAGACAATGTTTCAACTGAACGCGACAAGGAACGCTATGTTATCACATTAAATATCCAACATAATACTAACAAGTTATAATTAATGCTATATCTAACCGATACTATTAATAAACGGCGATATAAATTAATTAACTATAAGAATAAAACTTTATAAAGTTTGTCTTTGTATACTTGAAGTCTATCGAAATACATATTTTAAATAATATTTGTATTATTTAAAACAAGTCGACCCGGCAAACTCAGTTCCGCCTTAGAATCATTTTATCTCGTTTTACCTGTATTTTAGGTAATAGTTGGATGGGTTACTCTCGGGCGTTTCCCTTCATTGAAGCACCTTGAGACACATGTCATTTTCGTTTTGTTGTGCGAGTCAGGATGTATACATATAACATTATAGTGTAGTTTGTTTTTGTTTCTGTCATTTCAAATCTTTATATACCTTTCTAACAGTGAAAGAATTTTCAAAATCGGTTCAGTAGATCCAGAGATTACCCTACTACCTCACAAACTTTACCTCTTTTTAATATTAGTATAGATTTACAAAATTAAGCTTATCAAATAAGACATTTTAAATTAATGATAAATGTATTAAAGTAAATTGTGAGCGGTTACAATGAACGATTATGTACTACTTACAAACAAAATTAGTATTTTAAATGTATACTAATTTTGTTTGTCAGTAGGTAAATATTAATTCGGAAAGTATATTCACATTAACGCTAATGTCTTTATTAATATTAATATCGTATAAAACGTATATTCGTTTTCCAACAGAAAATATGACGATTTGATTAAACTTACAACTTACGCATGTATAAATATGCTTAGATCTCGCACTAAAGTGCTCTAAAGATAATGAGTTAAAAAGTTTTCACTGGGAATTTGTACTACATAGTAAAGTACATATTTTTGTGGAGAAACAGTTATTAAAAAGTTACAGGATGCTCCAAAACATGGTCACTTTTATTACTGAATAGCCATTTTTATTTGAATATTAAATAATAATGTTTAAAGATTTAGCCATTCACATTGTCTAAATTCCTAGAATCAGGTATTATAAATACCTCACTGAGAATCGGCTGGAAGTAGAGAATGAGAAGGTCAACCGACTTCTCCCCGTTAATTCAGCCTTTTGTTTCAGAAAAGCTGAATTACTTTACGCATTCAATGCTTAACAAATTTTGCCAAATATATGTTTGAAGGTTATGCCTGCAATTAATTGCCTGGTGTGAATTCAGCTTTAGGAGCTTACGAAGCACACAAAAAGGTTGACAAATTGGGCTTCGTTCTTTCGTAACTTCATGAATTATTTATATTTTTAGAGTTAGTGTTTAATTAGACTTGTGATTTTAAAATATGACCTGGCAAATATATTTTTTAAAATTATAGATAAACTTTTCGTTTATCGCATGTAGTTTGTATTATTAACCATGGAATGTATAATAGTTAAGTGCTAAGACATACTTTCACGTGAAAAAAACTTATTGGGAGTTGTTTGATCAAGTTTACTTTTTAAGTGGAAAGCTAAATGAAAACATCCAAAATGACTTAAAATCGGAACCATTATTGACTACTTCAACGAGATATCCAAGTGCTACTTTTATAGAACTTCAACTCAAGCTCTCTGATGACACAAGCAGGATACAAACTACGTTACAATATCAAACACATCAGATCAAAACACACAATAAGTCATCATCTTACACACTCCTCACCTCCCCGAATAAATGAAATAATCGTATTTCATATTTGTATTTAAACTTATAAAGTAAAAAAAATATCTAAAAAAATACGTAAAGTATGTTAAGTAATATTTACATTGGTAGTTGTTTATTTCACAACTTTAGGTATGAAATATGAAGTTGTTGTTTGTTGTGTCATAAACCTCGAAGTAAGGAACAATTGGTTAATTTCCAATTCAAAGGTCGTTACGTGAAAGCTGAAAGCTGGCTTAATGAAATTGCCTTTTCATAGAGCCTTTAAGCTCGTGTACAGTAAAATTGAAAGTTCAGGTTAACACAATATTAATATGGTACATACAAACCTACTTTTTTTAGGCACGTTACACAGATGTACAAAAAATTCAAAGTACTTGTGGACTATTATGGCAAGGCTACATTTTTTTATTAATTACTACCAAGCCACCTCAGCTTAGATCTAATACATAAAAAAATAAAATATAGCATAGCTTGCTTGCTGATAGAAGAGCTTCCTATAGGCGAAAGTTTTTTTTTATGGAACAATGTGGCTAATGAGCAAGCTGGGACCGACCGAATTTTGCGCCAATATAACGACGGAAATGGATCTTGCGATATATTTTCATCTAAAGCAAAGGTTTCAACACATATAAAACATAATAAGTAATGAAAAAACTCACCCAAAGATCCCACGCACGAGGACCCACGATCAGAACCGCGGCCGCAAATTTTTGAGAACATACATATTACACTATTTCAACTATCTAAAAATCGTTAAAAATCAATCTAAAACGTTTTCACAATATCACTCCTTTCGAAAATCCTAAATTAAATCACAAATCAAATAAAAATACTACAACAGGACACGCTATAATAGCGGCGCGCGGTTTACTGACTTCGAGACGGTATATTGCTCAACTTTTTTTTAAATACCCTCATGTTTCAATTTATTTACAGCTGCGGTCATTATGATGTCATTCAATATAAGAGCAAGCGAAAGAATACTTCAGCTTTTTAAATACAATGCTCAAAAGCAGACATGTCGGGAGTAAGCCATATGGTATTGCGATGTTAATGAAATTTTAAGATGAGTACTTATGTCTTACTTCGATGTTGAGAGGCCTGGACAGAGTAGGGAACAGACAGGAAAAAAAGATATTTCCTTTTCCCCGCCTATCCCTTTTCCGTCCAATCATCTTCCCATCCCATTCTATAATTATTAGGAAAGGATGGAATAAGGTTAAAGACCTAAATTGGGCCTCTGGCACCTCACTCACCAGAAACATACTTCTACTTCACGCCAGTCTTCTTTGAGGTCGTGCCATTTCACCGGTCGAGCCGACCCATTCGTGCAACGGATTTTGCGGGTTCTACCTCCGTCTACCATTGTTAAAATCGGTTTAGTAGTTTTTGAGTGTATCCAGAACAAACCATCAAAAATCTCTTTTTGTGTATATCAGTGTACACAAAGCCCGCAGTAACTTATCGAATGGTATCGACCCGTGGGCACATCAACAAGAAGAAGAAATAGATTTGAAGCAATACAAATGAGGATTCTGACTCTTCTCCTTCTTTGTGTAATTATCAGGTTATCGTTTACTTTCAAGATGAAAAAGTATCCGCTGACTGATTTTACGGTGGTATTATACAAAAGTATGGTTTGATTTATACATATAGCATATATGTATATTTCATGGTGACCCCTAACTGCTGTTACACAAATATTTGAATGTTAGAAAATGTTTTCGTGTTAGATAAAGTTAATAAGCATTTATCTGTTGACGTCGCAGTAAGCCATATGGCTTACTCTTAAAATTTCCTTAATATATCAGTAAGCCATATGGCTTACTCCGACGTGTGTTGCTTTAATGCCTTGTATTTAAAAAGGTAGAGTCTTTTTACGCACGCACTAATATTGAACGCAATCATAGTGAACGCAGTTTAAAAATAAAATGACACATGACGTTGCAATATAGCATTACGACGCATTGAAGTGTCGAAATCAGTCGCCCGCACGGGCGGGCGGGCCCATGAATTTTGTGATTTCAGTGTTTAATCTATGATTTCAGTAGGAGTGATATTGTTAATACGGTTTAGATTGTTTTTTTAACTTTTTAGAAAGTTGCAGTAGTGTTATATGTAGTAGTTGTTGGTACTCAAACATTGCCGTCGCGATTTGGCCGATCGTTGTCTTTGGGTGAGTTTTTTTTATTACTTACTAGCTGTGCCCAGCGGTTTCACCCGCCCTGTAATTTTACCTAAACGAAATGATATTACATACTTATTACTCTAATTAATTAATCTATATGATAGGACTCTATTTTATAGCATTTTTATCGAAAAAATGTTTGACATGGTTCTTTAAATTGACATAATTTCAGAGATACCGTTGTATTGTGAAAAATGATTTTCCCTGTTTTCTTGCTTTTCTCCTGAAATTTTTTTTGCTATAAACCTCACGGAGCCCGAGCCCTTTCCAACGAATGCAAAACCGTGGAAATCGGTTCGTGCGTTCTGGAGTTATAGCGTCAGGAAGGAAAACCCGACTTATTTTTATATTATAGATTATGTCTTATATTTGTTGAAATATCTTTACTTTAGGTCAAAATATATCTTGAAATCCATCTCCTGTTCCTGTCATATCGATCATAAATGTACGTACATATAACGCAATAAAATTTTGACAAAATTAAACAATTTTATCTTTTTTAGTTAAAAGTTATAACTGCTATCAACTGATAACTTGGCAACTGCCAAAATCACGTTATAGCAAATCTTTCCGTAATATTTGTAGATTTTCTAACATTAGTGTCCTGTTGTCATCCCAATTAAATTTCCGTACCAAATAAATAAGAATTACAAATAAATTTTCAGTAAACAGAAAATGTTTACTGAAAATTTAATTGAAAATCGGTGTGTGAGCTCTCAAACTATCTAACAATTTCCAACAGAATGTAACAATTCACAACATGTGTTAGTAAACATTTTAAACAGTAATGTTGTTATAGGATATATAGGAAAAGAGGAATGGAGAGAAAAGGATTTTGGTTTGGGTGGACCTATAGAAGCGCAACATTTCAATGTTTACAACGTGTTATACGTACATGTAAAATTTGTTGTACTCGACCCAGTCCCGTTGCATACATTGTGTGATGTGGATGTACCGACTATTTTATTTTGAACATAATCCAAGGTAAGATGCCAGTTTGCGTAATACAACTGTGTAACAATAATGGTAGAAGAAATAAGAAAGACACTGATCACATACACACTACATTAATGAATTGCCCGATTTACGGAGCTATTGTTTTTAGGCAGCGCGGAGTCGGAGCGCCGGAGACTTGACTAAGAATATGACGTTGTTAGAAATGCGGTTATAATTCTAAATTTTGCCTTAAGAACAGCACGGTTCAGAGTGTGTCTGTACTCAACGTAAATAATGCACATGCTGAAGTAAGGTTTTCATTTGTAGCAAAGGAAAATATCAGGAAACACCAATACGGCGTCTATCAAATCGTAACCAGGAAAAAATATTATTACAAATATAACGTACAAGTAATTAATTGAGTAGTTAGTGGCAGTCGTAATTAAATAAATGTAATGACTCCTATTTAACTTGAATTTTTTCAGGTTATTTAAATAAAACTGCTACGCAAACTGTTTCCGTATATACCTTCATTTTACTTAAAGCTAACTCTATGCCTTTGCAATTGGTTCATGGCAATATTCCAATGTATTTATCGATCAAAGAAGCTTAAGCAAACCAAGATTCACTGCTGGGAATTCTGATAGGATTCCACTGTTTTGGCAGCGTCTACGTTGTCTTTGACTTTACCAGAGATTAAAAACTCTTTGAGACAATTTAAATCCAATGGGGTAGTATATAAAAATTTATTTAATTATTAGGAATTTATTTAATTTATTTGAAATATTAAGTTTATGGGTAATAGGAAATTAATAATACTGTAAATTAGAAAATTCCAAAGCTTTATTTTACTAAAACATTATTTTATTATTTTATTATATTGAAAAAAAACTAACTAACTTAAATAGACTATTTTTAGTACGTATACAATTTCATAGTATTTGCATAACAAAAATAAATCGAGATATAAACGTAATAAAATCCGTTCCGAAGTCATAAAAATATTAAATTAGTTTGTTTAAAATTAAAGATTTATTAAGTTATTATTCAGGTCTTAGCTTTGAACCGGCATTAGGTAGCTATTTCCTATAATTTTTTTCAACGGTGACAGTTTCCTTGGAGTTAAGTTACCATTGCGGCATCATACATTGCTTAAACTAAAGTGACAAGAACAATACGTACAAACAACTATTGTTCCAACTTTAGTGCTGAAAACTAAAAATACCGGTCATCCGCATGTGATTTTACGTCACATAGTCGTGGACGCAGGCGTGCTGGTGCATAATTTTCACGTGCTGCCAAAGTCTGCTTTTTATATTTCAAAACTAAGCTTTTAGAATGTTTTGCCGAAAAAGGCTTAAATTTTTACATTTAAATAAAAACCTGAAACTAGTGGGACAGAATAAACAACTTTCACAATCATATAGTAGACGAATAGAAAAAGAAGAATATTTATACATTAAAGTTTTATACGACCTTAAACTTTCTGAAAATATTGATAAGTTTAACAAAACATGGGTCATTAAATGACTTCTGGTAAGACTAGATCTATCGAAATACATAAGTACTAGAACTATAACACTAGAAACTTACTTACGATTATAAATTAATATAGCTATTCTGTACACCTCGATATCAAGACTGCCGGAATTTAAAAATCACGAGTATTTATACGAGTAATATCGGGTGTCTTCATTAAAAATATTTTGACCCTTAATATCGGTTAAGTGTTATGATAGGCTATAAAAAGAAATATGCTCTTTCGGCTTTAGGGAAGACCCTTTGAGTGTAATTTTTTAAATAAATTGAGATTGAAAGTAATTTTAAAATGAGTTTAATGTGAAAAGTTGTTTTGTTCATTGAAAAGTATTTAATTTTGTTCTATATATAATCAATTACTAAAGAAATGTTCTCATACAATCAGATAATAATATACATACACGATAGTGACACGGTGTCGCTATTAAAAACCTTATGGGTACATCGCGAATACAATGTACTATTAGTCCCGCACTTATTTGGTAAATAAGAATACTCTGAAATAAAAGATTATTTCAGACTTAGTCACACGTTCCATCGGACTACAAGAGCTAAATAAAATAAGAGCATTTTTTATAGTATAAGAGAGCCGAACGAGCAACGGGTCGTCTAATATATAATATAAGTGTTTACCGACGCCCATGAGCATCTGCAACACCAAAGGATGCGTTTCCGGCCTTTAAGGAAGGAGTACGCTCGCCAATACGACTTAGGGCCCTTCAAGAAGAAGGACCCAAGTCGTGTTGCTTTGAAAATATCGCTGGCAGTGATATTCACTAGCACGTATTACGTTTTTCGTAAATATTGGTTACATTATGAAGTTTAGTTATAACAATAGCGGAGTGGCAAAACAAAACAATGCTTTTTACAAACCTTCACATATTTCTACATATATGAACAATTTTGTAATGGAAATAGTAATTTATTAAAGACAAAAGAAATAAGTTTCAGCTGTAACAGTGGATTGAAATCGAAATATTGATTATTATTTGAAAAACTGTATTTGATTCAAATTTAAATCAAATCAAATATCTATTTGTAGGATTCTAACCAAATAAGTTGGGACTTCTGTCTGAATGCGAATAATTTCTCTAGTAGCATAATTTTAACTGTCTAAGTTCAAAATATTTAGATACGATACGTAGTCTACGGATACTGATAAAAGTATAAATATTGCATTTTTAGCAGCGTGAGGAGAAGTTCTCTTCTAGAACGTTCTTTTTATATTTGACAGCCACACAAAGATTTAAATTGTATACAGAATAGATTTCCATCTATCCTCAGTTGCATTAAAAGGTCTAAGTCTTATTTTAAGCGACGATTTCGACGAGAATGCTAACAAAAACTTTTAGGAATATAATGAAATGGAGATACGATTAAGCTTTGGTAGATTTTATTTTCTCACTGAGCTACTTCCACGTTGAACGCGACAACTCAACTTGCCGTGAAACTAAGAAACGGTTACTGCCGCTCGTAGTTTCAGGACGTTTCGTTTGATTGGAAACGATCTCAACTACATCTACTAAGTGTTCGCAGAACAAGATGTTATCGTTCTATTTCAAAGTCTAACGAGACTTTCTTCAGTCTTAGTTCAGGTAGTACCCGTAAGGCAAACGAATAAAGACTGCCATATTTACAATTGTCATTCATCAATATTAAAAATTTGGGGTGGTTGCGCTTTATTGGTAAATAATATCTTTGCTTTTACAGGAAACGTTATTGATGACGTCATTGTATTCAAATACGAAAGCCGTTATCAAACAGGTTTACGAGGCGAGTCGCCTTGGGCGTCGGAATTTAAACCGCGATATTTTCCAACAGGTCGACTCACGTCTATGTTCGCTTTGTGGATTTTCGTTCCTAATGTGATCTAAATGTTAGTTTTTGTTTATTAAGTTGATAAATATATATTTAGAAATTAGACCTTATTTTTGGAACGATATATACAGTATAGTATATACTATTTAATTTTTCTCAACTTTCCCAAAACTATATCTAACTGAATCACTTTTAATGCATTCAAATATCCCATTCTAATGCACGCAATCGGTTCCGTGATTTGTAACCAAATTCAGACCGGTTTACGTTTTACGATAAAAAAATCTTTACAGTTTATAGTGTTGTTACTTTATCATGATAAAGATCATGCAGATCATCAAATATCTAATCATCTAAACATTCGCATTTATATTAGTAAGATGCTTAAAGTAAATTGCCACAAAGTCGTTCTGCTTAACCAGACGGGACGACTGCAGTAGGATACAATTGTTATGCTATCTATCCCATTGGAACCGTGCATTTTTCGGGGTTAAAACAGCCTATGGGCCTTACACTACCACTTTGCAAAACCCGTGTCGGTACCTAGCTCTGTCAAAAAAATAATGAATAAATTTTCAACAAAAATAAATCCAAATATCAGAAAAATAAATTGAAAAAAAGTTAGTCGAAAATTTTCCATATTCAAAACAGCATGTTGCGTATGTTGTTCACGCGAACCTATAAGATTTTCCTCTACCCAGTATTGTCTAACGCGGCTAAAGATTTCACTTCAAAAACAAATCTATTCCATACATTTTTCGGCGTATGTGCTATCGCAGACTACTAATTCATTGAAATCCGTTCAGGCGTCATTCAGTAACAAACATCTATCTAAACTTTTGCATTTATAATATTAGTAAGATTAGATCCAATTACATTTTTCAGTATAAGTGTACACATAAGGTAAAATATCAATAGCCTATTTGGCATAGTCCGACGTGGCTAAAGGAGATTTGTTGGAGGCAAAACTGGCAAAATTTTAGCAGTAACACGCGTTCACGTCCGACTATTGATTGATTAACAGGACGGAATCTCTCCGTAGTATCGATTGATTTATTAACAGTTGCTTCTAGACTAGTTACACATCACAGACAAAGTTTAGTTAAATCTTTAAAGTCGAAAAGAGAATATGCAGAAATTCATATAAAAAATTAAAATGTTTATCACAATCTTCAATCCAACTTACAGCAACAGCTATAATGAAGACTTATATGCGATTTTGCACTCATTCTCATTCTTATTTTCTACGCTAGACATTTTTGTAAGATGATTCCGCGTATAATAACGACGAATTAAAGGTAACATACGTCAAAAAGTTATTAGTATTAAAACATTACCATGGCAACCAAAATTGTGAATCGGTTAAGTAAAGAAGTTTTTATGTTTTTTCCATCCCTCGGGAACTGTTATTTTTTTGGATAAAAAGTACCCATGTCATTTTCTGTACACTTGAAAATGTTTAAACAACTAAATAATTTTCTTGCATTGTAATATCCCAATTATGACAGGTAAAGTCGATTTATACAAACGTTATTAAGAAAAACTAAAATATTGCCCTCTTATTACAAAAACATACTTAAGTACTCGGTTTAGATCAGAACTAATAAGTCTAGGTTTATTGACGTATTAAAACGTTAATACTAAAACTACTAAATTACTAGAACTAACGAGTTCTACAAATAAAATACGATCTTATTACAAAACTTAGACCAAAGCACTAGTTAGAACCAAAGAAGGTACCTGGTTTAAATCGGATCCACAGATTATTTATAAGCAATAAATGTTTGTATACCATTCATCCATTCGTTCATTCCGTTTCATAATTTAACTCTTGCTTATTTGAATATTGTGACAGCTTTATTTTTGGTCCCTCGTTCACAGTTAAGGTGTTATAGGTAATTTTATATATCTATCTAGATAGCGTGCAAAGAAGTGGAATGCGCGGCGCGTGTAATCGAATCACTTCAAATAATTCAAACTAACTTCTGTATTCGAATCAAAATGTTTATGTTATTACATATTTCAAGATCAATCACTTTACAGATACATTTTGTTCTGAATTAATAAATTACTCAGAATTAGAACATTATTGGTGAGATCGGTGAATCTTGTAGTGAAGAATCGTGTAGTATATTTATACCGAAAATCTTCTTCATCCAGATCAACACGGTTACGGTTGGGTTTGTGTCCATTTTTGGCGATTTAAATAATAAATACACAAATGCAACGCAAATGACAATTTATGATTTTGAAATTTTGAGGTTAGTACCAAAGTTAATCTAGGGGTCACGGCGGTTTAACTTTAGTACTATCCATAGTTCTCGGACTAACACTAAACTTGTTTTTGTAATAGCGTTTATTTTAGTTCATGGTTTAAACGTAGTACTAAATTCGGTAGAATGTTCAAACACCGTTTTGAAATAAGAGGGTTTAATTCCTATAAATGAGTATGTCAACAATTGGAAACTATTAATTAGTTGTTCAATCAGGCATTCGGGAACGTTCACGAACGAATGAGCTATTAATTTGAAATATCCTGTATAACATTAATTATTATAGTTGTACGCGTGAATACATGATGTTACTAACAATACATGTTCTTCATAGCTTCATTTTTTGCCGCCCTACAGTAATATGTAAGTGCTACAGGTTTCCGGGTTTCCGGGTTGTGAGTTTAAACGAAAATGTCAACGAAATTTCAAGTAATGTTTCAAGTAATGAGGTGAAAGTTACAAAGGTTGGTCAACATAAATGTTACATAAACATACGTATTATTTGTGTTATAATGAGGTAATATGTCACAAACAAAACAAATCACTTATGCTTTTGATCCCGAGGGGTAGGGAAAAGATCATGGATTTTTTCTGACGTTTTTTAAATATTCTCTATATTGATATAAGTACACTGTGAGCAACGCCTTCCTATATAGATTTTAGGTCGTAATTTTTTTATTTATTTCATGAACATTCTGAAACTACTTAAATATTATTTCTGGCCACAACATCTAGTTACATGGAAAATATAACTCCATTTCGTCCTTTTTCTTTTTCCTTCCTTCGTTGAATATAATAGTATACCAAACTTCTTTTTTCAATTTATTCAATAACAAATGATTCACAAATACGACTTGCATATCCTGCTAGTCCAGCAATTTGATTTTTGAACAATGGCCTTATTCAAATTGAACAAATTAATTATCATTTTGCAAGGAACAAATTCATTTGCAAGAAGGTCTCAATTATGTAATATTAATGGCAGAGGCAGGATAATTAATTTACGCCGACACAATTGACAGGCTCCACGCGACCCGGGTCTTGACAATAGTACTATGGCGACAGTTGCTACGTACAAAATGTGCCGTATAGAAGGTACAAAATAGGTTAAGAATAAAGCCTCAGCCATGTTACTCTCGTGAAATAATTAGATGAAAAGTGCCTTGGAAATATGTTTATTAATTCCAGACTACCTATAACAAAATACCATCGTTTTATTATAGGGTCAGCAACGATACAATCCAAATAAAATCCCAAAATTAGTGCGTCTGAAGTAAACAAAGGTAGGGCAAAATTATTACGTCTAGAAGGATCAGGACCAATCTTAATGCAAAGCAAAGGAACGGGAAATGAAAGAAATAGTAGTGGATTATTAATGTCTAATGAATATTAACAAACTTCTAAAGTCAACAACTCAACGACAAACAATCGATATTGAGACAAAGTAATCTGATTCTTAATTCATTGAAGACATGCTTTATAATTTAAATATCAAAGGATAGAACTTATTGGTAACAGGGGTTTTACGACATTTACAATTACCCTTATGTACAAAAATTATTGAAGGAAAGTCACCGACTGGGTCCTAGCATACTTTATGTTCGAAAATATTTTTCATGAATAATATAATCCTTATCTTCGTGTCGAAATATGGTAATTACACATTAATAATTCAATTAATAAAATAATTAGCGCCGGCAAAAAAAATTGAGTCCTTTGGTTCTTTAACATCTCATGGTCATGGAAAAGTCCCTCGTTGATTTGGCAATTAAATTCTAGCTCTTTAAAACAATGTAATTTCTTTGTAAAATTAATTGGGGACTTAACGTAGTGCATAGATGAACGTGTCTTAATTAATATTGTCTCTGCGGCAGTCTCGCTAGCTGGCTTACTTCAATCAGCTTTTTCGAAAGCTATGTAGTCTTTTGCACGATAAAGCCAGTCTACGGTAGAATAGCAAGCAAGCACTGATTAGAGCAGTCTTTGAGATAAAACCTTATAAAGAAGCGTATCTGGAAAAGTGTATTTACGGAACACTTTATATTACAATAAGTAACTCAGTTCGGTAAAGTCAGACAGCGAGTCCTATTTGTTTAAAGAGAGTCACATTTGTTTAAACCAAATCAAAACAATTGTACAACGTGAGAGCGGTACAGAGAGCATTTAGGTATCACTCCCACTCAGTCGTCTTCTGGGTGAGCACAGTATTCTGTTGTAAGTATAGTAAGCTGCACATTATTACTATCGATAGTGTATAATTTGGTTCTTATTTTTTAAATGAATAATATAGTACAAAGAAAATATGAGTAAAATAATGTATAATATTAAAATAATTAAATGAAAATTAAAATTAAAAATACAACTTATTAATGTAATATTAAATGCTTATATATCTAAAATTGCACTATATTCTATATCGGAATCGTCGGAGTCATCTCGTCTTCACGATGTCTCGTTTTTATCGATAACATGCTCACCGCTCTAGCCTTAGTATGTTTTATGAACGAGTGTGCAAGAAACAAAACTATTCTACGAGAGCATACTGATTAACATACTAATTCTAAAAGTTATGTTTTTCTATGAAGCATATATTGTAACTTGAGAACGGTAGGTAGAGACTTATAGAACTCATTAAGACACAATAAAAGGTTTAATGTTAAAAGTGTACGTAACTAATAAACTAGTTTTGAAAGCTTGAGAAGTGAATAAGTACCGTGCGAATTACCAATTCTTAATCAATGGCTACCTACTTAAATCACGTTTTTTAAGAACTACATACTATTTGCTGGAATTCTCTCGTACTGAAGGCTAATAAAAACCGTAGCAAATAATTACACATTTGAATGTTTGTTTACGCGTCCGTGTTGTCTACGCGCTTAGTGCTTGGCCCAGCATTCGAAACAATTTCCAATATCATTGTAGTGTTTGCATAACATTGATTTGAGATAGGAGTCTGCATGATTTCATTTTGAATCCTAAAAACGAAAAGGCTTAAGTACTATAACAGCGATTTTTTAAAGGTTTGTCACATTTACTGAATATGGCAACGAAGTTTTAAGTATTGTATTTAATAACATCAATTTTATAAATAATGTAAATGATAATAATATAATAAATCAGCCTTTTCTAGAATGTTCCCCACTGCAGGGGCACAGGCCTCCTCTCCGAGAGAGGGAAGAGGCCGTAATCCACCACGCTGGCCCAGTGCGGGTTGTTGGTGGATGTCGCATGTCTTTGAAATTATTGGTTCTAAGACATGCCGGTTTCCTCACGATGTTTTCCTTCACCGTTTTTGGAGCAGTGGTGATGAAATAAATTAACACAAAGTTAAGCGCCTGCCTGTTCGAACCCGCGACCTACACAGTACGTAAGTCGGGGACAAAACCACTGAGCCACCACTGCTCCATAATAATGCACCATAAATAATGTAGTAAAATATATTTCGGTAAAGACCTGTGATTTCATTAAAATCGACTTAATTCAGAATACCACAATTATGTTGTTTCTGTCTTCGACTACTTTCTGCAGGTTTCTGCCTCTGTAAGACGAAATTGTTTATACCGTTATAGTAATTTACTTAAAAATTTTGGTCACGAGAACTTGTTTACTAGAAATTAAGTGTCCTGGTAGACATATACAGAGAGGTCAAGTTACAACTGTATTGTTGTTATTCGCTAGCTGAAACTAAAGCACATGTTGTTAACATTGAAT
Source organism: Papilio glaucus (assembly GCA_000931545.1). Taxonomy (NCBI): domain Eukaryota; kingdom Metazoa; phylum Arthropoda; class Insecta; order Lepidoptera; family Papilionidae; genus Papilio; species Papilio glaucus. The sequence continues at coordinate 16,394 of JWHW01038077.1, read as the reverse complement.
AGTTAATAAATGATTCAGTTTCAGCCAGCTGTAAAATATTCTGTAACATCTTCAGGGACTAAAAGTTTAAAAAAAAAAACAAGTTTGCTTTTGTTACACAGTGATATGCAAGGACTGACGGCACGCGTTTACTAGACGAATTGCCCTGGGCATCGCAATTTAAGCCTCAATATTTTTCTTTGTGAAACGTCACACTGCCTAGCATACCAAATCCTTTGTGACTCTAGAACGCTATTCATATAAACGCCGAATCCGCGCCGGGGGCGTGTCGAAAGGTTTTATCTCTTTATTTTTTTTTGTTTTTACAAATAATACGAAGATGTACTCATAAATATAAGACAACAACCTTTGTAATTGAAATAGCATCCTAACCTCAAATCATTCATATTTGGAAAAACTGTCGAACAGCATGTTTAATAAGTGACAAGTGAGATTGGTTTTAAAATTGATAACAATACTGGTAGATTGCAAAGCACTATCATTATGCTTTGTAATAGCTATGTGGATTCTAAAACTGATTTTAGATAAACATAATAATGTACCCAGTTGAGATTCTGGAGGGAGCCCTCAAGCTTAGGTACCTATAAAATAGCTTTAGGCTGAGCGCCTCCTGCGCTCTCTCACCTCGAACCCACGGAAACTGTAGATGCTCAGGTGACATCAATAGTGACAAGTCAATCACAAAATAAATAAGTTGTTTTTTTTTTCAGTAAGATGTTAGTTTTTTTTTAACCTAAACGTGTTATGGTAGTCGAGAAAGCGTAGTGCCATAATTAGATGCTTTTTACATCAGCATCAGCAACATTCATGTACATCAGCTCTTAAAAGTCAACATTTGGACATAGACCTCAACAATCCTAACTGTACGGTTTCCCGCTATCCAGAGGATCCGTAAATTTGGCGTACTCTATCGTCTACGCTCCTACTTCATACACAAAGGCTGCAAATTTATCCGTGACTCTCTGACTGCGGATGTTGATTGGTAGAGTTGATCACATAACAACTGGCGAGCTACCTCTTTTACCGCTATAGAAAAAGGTTTACCAAAACCAACAAAATCACCTTTCATCTTCGGGCAGCTCGATGTAGAGCGGCTGCAGTGTGATATTGCGCAGATGGAGTGGGTAGTCGCTGGCGAAG